>JAULJZ010094541.1:0-12137 GCA_032270985.1 Heliamphora pulchella
AGCGGGTCAAGAAATCAACGAAAGACTCCCTATTTTCTTGGCGAGTGGTCTCTAACTCACGAGTAGTTACATCTAACAGAACATTATAACTGTACTGGCTGACGAATGCCGTAGCTATGTCCTCCCAAGTTCTGGTCTTTGCTACGTCACGGGAGATGAACCATTTTTGGGCTGCCCCAGAAAGAGACCAGTGGAAGAGCTGGGCTTTCAGCTGGTCATCAATTTCCATTGGCGACAGGGTGCCGACATACATTTGGAGATGAATTCTGGAATCTCTGGTTCCATCAAACTTTTTCATGTCAGGCATTTTAAACTTTTCTAGTAGCTTCACCTTTGGAAACAGGCACAGACCACCTACGTCCAGTATATATTCTTCTATTCCTTTAGCTTTCCTCAACACTATTTCCATCTGGTCAATTTTCTCGACTAATGCAGATTCCTTGGACTGAGCAGTATTTTCCTCCTCAACCATCACCTGTCAAGGATTCTGTGGTGGTGGTGGAACGACTTGTGGTCTATCGGGGACTTGATTGTCATCCCAAAGGTCCTCAGCATTTTCATTCGCGTCATCTGGTTGCCCATTCATGATGGGGATACGGGCCTGGATCGTTCGGATCTGTGCTTGGCACTGCACTTGGGTCTGGGTCTATTGTTCTACAGCCTGCTGTATCTCAGTAATAGCCCTCATCAAGGCTGTCAGATTAACGTTATTTTCTGTCATATTTGTTGATCCGAAAACTCTACAAAATCTGCCCGATTCTGATCTTACCCAAGCTCCTGTCGACTGTACTCTCCCCGAATCAATGGTAACTCACAAAAAAATCTAAATCTCACAAGTAGAATAACCAGTCTCAGGCATTTTTTAGAAGAACGTTCAGACAACAGACAGCAGATATCCCTGATACTCAAAACAGCTAAAACTGAAATAATGTCCCTGCCGGGCTCATACCACCAACAAAACAACTGAAAGCCCAGGACGAGAACCAAAGGGGATAGATCAACCAAGTTTTAAGGGAAAGGTTTTGTTTAAGCAGACGGCGTTCCGACAAGACGACAGTTCTAACTCTCAAGAGACTAGTTCGACCTATGATTCTAAAGGGAAACAGATAGCACTTCGTTAGGGAAATAGATCTAACTCTCTAGGATTCTAATAAAAAATAGGCAGTATAACGGTAAGGAGAAAGGACTAACTCTCATAGATATGTCAAGGGTTTGAGAGAAGCGAGCCTAAACAAAGGCAGAAAAAACCAACGATCCGGGGAGAATCCGGAGGAGAGAGAAACTACCCTAGAGGTGTTAAACAAAACACGAGAAGAAAACTACTATGTGAAGGCCAAATATGGTGAAGAATAAAGACTCGAGTAAGAATCCGAAGGAGAAACTAACTTAAATGAAGGAAAACAGAAAAACTCAGGCCAAACCCAGGAAAAGAACTAGCCCAATCCAAACAAATAATCCTAACAATATACAATCAAAACATACAATAAAGAAAAACACATATTCCTACTAGGGTTAGCAGCACTTAATTGGGGGGTTTTATGTTCACTATATGCAAAAGGCAGAGTTTGGTCAATTTGAACAGGGTACCTTCTGAATAGAACGGGGAATATACATCCCATGCCTGGAGTAGTGCAAGACACGGTCAAACAGTACGCCCGAACTCTTTTACTGTACCTATGGTAGCGTACAGTCAGTAAGGGTTGCCCGTCTTCCTAACAATTCCCAAAACGGATTAACGTTCAGGGCATCAGGTTGACCAGGCAAAGGGGTTGAAGAACAATGCACATGTATGCAAAACTGCAAATGAGAAATTTTATTAAGAACCAATGATGTGTTCAAGTCTAACCCTCTTATTTGATTTTGTAAACCAGTCTCCAGAAGAGTCGTCAGAAATTACTGTGGCCTTGAGATTTAGGGGTAAAAAATAAAGAAAGTTAAAGATATTTTGAAAAATATTTTAAACACCTTGAAAACTAAATTTTGAAAACCCCTTTTGTTGAAAATAGAGTCGCCACTTAGTTTTTGAGAAAAACTAAGAAAAATAAAATTAGCTACTGATCTTGAAAACGTTAACCAGAGAAAAAGGGTTCAGGAGCTAAGGTACGAATTGGGGAAGGTGTTAGGCACCCCGTTCGCCCAACCATAAGGTTGGCCTCTACTAATCATCATTAATTCTTTAATAGAATTTTTCAAATGTATGCAAATAAAGAAAATGAAGGCAAAAAAATAAACATCCAAAATCAAGTATAAAAAATACATAAATATTGCACATAACACACCAACACAAATAAGTGTCAAAAGAAAAATTCTAAATTCTATGACATGTAATTTCTATCTAAAGGATACATGAAACGCATACTCACATACAATACTGTTTAAACAAACTAAACTAGTATACTTTAGTTAAAAGAACAAACATATTAAGTTGTTAAAATTATCTAACTTGGATTGCACAAAAATGAATTACACAATTTTGAAATAAAGTAATCAAACTCTAAAATAATATGTACAATATGCATATTATTGAATTATTTAAAAAGTATGTACAAATCTTATGTTAAAGACTAACCAAAATAATAAAATCTAATAACAAATATTTTAAAACAAGCAAATATTTGAAACTCTAATTTGAATATGAAAGAAATAAAAGAAAATTTACAAGGTAAAATAAAATGTTAGAAAATGCTTGTCTAAACTACTAAAAGAAAATCTTATTGTTTACATTTTATATTTTTTTGAACAAAACAAAAGAAAAGAAAAGAAAAATAATAGAAATAAAATAAACAAATGAGTTTTTAATTATTGTTAGAGGAGAAAATTACATTATTAACTTGAAATATTAAAATAAGAAAAATGAGAAGAACATTAACTAACATAAAAGGTATTTTTATTTATTTTGTGCCTTTTTGTGGTTAATAAAAAAAGAAAAAGAAAAAAAAATCCTATGTAAGACAAATTAAGTTAATAAACGAAGATTTTAAAGAAAATTTAACATCTTATATTTTTAAGAGAAGATAGAAGAAAATGGAGGAAAATAAAATAGAAAAAAGGAAAAAAAGAATTTTCTTATAAAAAGAAAATTATGATGTTTTTTGTGATTTTTGATTTAACAAAATAAAAGAAAAGAAAGATAAAAAGGAATCATAGGAAAAGAAAATTGATTTTTTGTAAGAGGTATGAATGCTAATATTACAAAAAAAGAAATGCTAAATGGAACTTTGTAAGGAAATTAAAGCGAATACTAAAAGAAAATAAAATAATAGAAAAGAAAATTACATTAATGAAAGAAAAGTTAAAAAAAGAACATTGAATGAAATGAATATTTAAGCTAATTTATTTATGTTGGTGTTAGCAAAAGAACATTAAACTAAAATTAAAAGAAAAAGAAAAAGAAAAAGGAAAAGAAAAAGAAAAAGAAAAAAAGAAATACTAATATAAGAAAATGAAATGAAATACTTAGTACAAGAAAATAAAATGCTATTGAAATGAAATTTAGACTAAACAAGAAAATTATATACTAAAACATTAAATAAAGAAAAAAAAAGAATAAAATGTTAGGAAAAGAACATTACACTAGAGAAAAAAAGAAAATAAGTAAAGTGCTAATAAAGAAAAATTAATACTAATGAACAAAATAAAATATTAGGAAAAAAAAATATTAAGTTAAAAGAAAATAGAATATTAGTACTAAAGAAAAGAAAATAGAATATTAAAGAAATTACATTAAACTAAGGAAATAAAAGATTACATTACAAAGAAAATTAAGTGCTTGGAAAGTAAATTACATTATTTACTAAACAAAGGCTAACATGAAAATTAAGTTAGAAGAATAATTAGAATGCTAGTAAAGTAAAATTAAGCTGACTAAAAGAAAATAAAATAAATGCTAGAATATGGAATTAATATAAAAGAAAAAAAATGAAAAGAAATATGATATTAAAATTAAATGGGTGTAATATTGGCGATTACAACCATTTACATGTAGGTAGCTTAATTATAACAATTAACAACGTTGATTAGTTGTAACTGTTGAAAATGTTGGCAATAAATTGATTGATTAATGGAATGAAAAGAAATAACACAACTACGTTGAACAACAATTAATATTGCAAATACTAAACAAAATTGACAATAATCGAAAAACATTGAATAATGGAATGTAATAATGTACAAAAAATGAAATGAAAATAATAACTGAAGTTTTTAAAGAAATAACACAACTACGTTGAACAACAATTAATATTGCAAATACTAAACAAAATTGACAATAATCGAAAAACTTTGAAATGGAAATTAACCCGATCGATCCAATAGAGAGAGAAGTGGAGTTTAGAAAGATCGGGGATCCAAACGAGGTACCTAGATTACCGGGGAATCCTCAAGTCAGGAAATGTGCTCCAATTGTCCAATCCTCGGGGGGTGATCCAAGCATGTAGGCTTCAATGTAGGTATGGGAGATTAGAGACTCGGTATCTCAGCAGGGTTTCGGCATCGGGGCTCGGGATCGCTCGGTATATCGGCAGATTCTCTCTCACTCAAAAATTCGTACTGAAAACGTACGCTGGGGTACGGTATTTATAGAATTCTTCAACCAATGAAATGTTGCCATGTTTTGGGACACGTCAGGCCATTTAGAGTTGGCGGTCGCCACAATGCAAGTTGGCGGTCGCCATGTTTTTTGGAGTTTTCACAAAGTTCTATGACGGTCGCCACAATGAGAGTTGGCGGTCATCATGATGAAAGGTGGCGGTCGCCACTTTTGGGTAAGGTTTCCACAAAGTTCTATGATGGGCGCCATATTGCAAGTTGGCGATCGCCTTACGAGGGCAGCAAGTTTCGATGGTTTGACAAAATTTTATTGGTTTAAAGGTTCCAGGTTCAAATACCGAACTTGGATCACTTCCCGAGGATTGTATTGAGGCACTATTTCACCTGTTTTCATCATCGAATTCGCCTAAAATTAGGCATGGTCAAATTGGGGTGTCTACAGTCACATGCGCAGAACCTGACTTCCTAAGAACACCCTCAGCAGGTTGGAGTTTTTTAAGAAATTCTGTCAATAAAAAACTGAGCTTATTCATGGTATAATTCAAGCAGTGACTGGAGTATGATATCGACTTTGATTTTCTTGTCAATTTCAGCTCCTATGATCTCCAATTCATTTGAAAGACTGATAATTTTCAGAACATGATTCCTAACTAGAGTGCCTTCAGTCATACTTATATTTATTAGAGATTTCATAGTCATATGTCTAGCAACATGATTTTGATCTTCAAATATTTTTTTGAAGTTCATAATTATGTCACAGGCACTGAGCATAGACTGATGCTGATACTGCAATACATTTGACATTGAAGCCAAAATATAAAGCGAGCTATCAGATCAGTTTTCTGCCACTTCTGATGGGCCCGAATTTCTTGTTTGGTCGTCCCTTCATCAGGTACTGGTGGATAAATCTTAGTTAATACAAATTTGTAGTCCTCAACAGTTAAGACAATGTCCAAATTTCTTTTTCAGTTTACATAGTTTGGTCCCGTTAATTTGTTTTCTTTGAGTATTGACGTGAATTGATTGAAAATCATTTTAATCCTAAGAATCACATAATTAAAAAAATGCCCGTTAGTTATGACGAGCAAAATATTGAGTTTATTTTAAAATTAGTTCCCTCTACCATTTAAAAAAATTTACTAGCAGCCTGTACCCTATGAATAGCATGCCTCGATGGGAGAACGTCGACTATTCATCGTTTGTCCAGATAAGCCAATTCTTAATAATTTTACTATCTACGCAACTGATCTTGCCAAGTAAAATTAAATAACAGATATAAGTTCGGTCTAGTAAACAATAGCAGTGACTCAGACGGAAATAAAACTATTATTTACAACTAAGTGTTAACCACCACCTAATCCCGAATCAATCGTTTCGCAATGAACCCTTTAGATGGAGCAGTGATCCACACTAATTATTATCCAGAATTATCCTTAAAGGAGATTCGTACTGAAGAAACCGTAATTAATCATGTCCGGTGGGAAAAAGGATCTTACAGCCAACATGCAGAATTAATTACATCACCTACAAACTGGTGATAGAAATCGCGGGATTTATTTGTAAATAAATTTTCTCTTCCACATAAATTTTTAAAATATTTATGAGGGTTATAAAAAAAATTTTAAAAAAATAAATTTATTAATTTCGAAAATCACACGATCTGAAAGATTCTAAAACATATTTTCGTGTACACGATCCAAAAAATTTCAATTTGCCAAACTATCTTTTCGTGTTTTAATGCGTAACAAATAAAATAATCGATGAATGCAGAGTTTTTTTTTTAATTTTATAGCTAAGGTATTGATTAAATGCATTCAAAATATTTTATTTTTACATAACACATTTTTTGAAAAAAATAATTTATTAAGATTAAACATATTTTCTATTTTATTAATTTAAAATTCAAAATTAATTTTTACGTTTTTCAAAGACATCCGATTTTAAAGAAAAATCATCTTAAACGTGTTATTTTGTAAAAATAAAATATTTAAAGTTTTTTCCATTTAATTAAAAACTATTAATTAAAAAAATTTATTTTTTTTTTCTTTACAGAATTTTAATTAAAATCGAATTTTTCGAATTAATTAAATTAACAAGAATATATAAAACAGATATGCATCATTCACGCAATTTAAAAGAATATAAATGCAAGATATGTATATATTCCAATTTTATGATCAACCAGAAACTCTGATGAGTTTCAGTCTCCTATTCAAAAATAAGCTGTAATATTTCAATCATTTTTTGAATCAGCTTTCGGCATCCAAGTTGTATCAGGATTCCTCGATATACAATGTTATACATATACAACACTTTCGATCCTCGAACACATCAGAAAATACCAGCTAAACAACTCCGAAACAGCACCACCACTACCGAACCACCGACGCTGTCGGTTTAGGCAGCCTTTGCCGCCTCTCCCGAACTTTGTTCTCGACCCCTTTTTTTTTTAAAATAGATTTTGAAAAATATTATTTTTTTGTGAAAACTCCGGAAAAAAAATAACTCAAAAAACAGCTTTCGATGGTCGCCGAAACAACCCCGCCGCCTGCCCTTGCGCCGCCACCTGTTGGACCTTTTTACGTGGTCGTTTTGGTTCTCGTTTCTTTCTGTTTTTAGTACTAATATCCTACAACATATTACCTTGAAGAACGCCTTGAGAACAGTCTCGAGAATGCCTCGAAAACAGTCTCGAACGGCTCGGTGCCCCCGCGGGTAAATCGTTGCCTATTGTCGCCTGTTTTGATGCTGTTTTACCTCCATTTTTTTTTATAGATTTGGACTTTATTTAGTACCATTTACAACTATTTTGTGCTTAAAAATTGCTCAAAATCAGTTGCAAAAACATCGCAAAAAACATGAAAAAACGACCCCGAACTACTGCAGAAAACCGCCGTCGTTGGTGTTGTTTTTTCGCCAGTTTTTGGGACCTGTTTTGTTACTATTCTTAATACACAAAATCTGTAGAAAACTTACTGAAAAAACATGTTTCAAAAACCGTTGAAAAACCACCGCGATCCGTGGCCCGAAACACCCGAAACCACCGTCGATGCCGTCAGCATGGACTTGTGAAATTATTATGATATAAACTTCTAGTGTAACCCTGATACCTATCTAGTGATTTTCGCAAATATGCAAACCTCTCAGCAATGTTTGTAATTATTAAAATCTTACAGCGATTTCTGTAATTTTTATAAAACACTAAATTATAGTTCACACCACTAAAAAACTGTAACTGCACTCTTAGGCATAATCTCAAGACCAATTTGTATTGAACTTCTGTTATTAAATGCTTAACTCATCTCCTCACATTAAGATTCTTGATACCCGTCAATTAAATTTAATTACTGACAATTTAATTTAATCGGCATCTTTAAAATTTCTTAAGCCATTTTGCTTAACTTATTTGACCGTCGAATAATCAAATCCATCTGCAGGGTCTGACCCGATCAAAACTTATAAACTTCCTTAAGGGGGTATCGTCAATCTCGAACAATCGAGACGTGAATTCTGTTAATAATTAATATTCACTATATAATTAATACCACTATCTAACTAACCGGAATTATAGATCCATATAAGATCGCACCTTTTAATGAATCAAAACAATAAATATTAAATATATACAAATAATAATTATTTCGAAATTAAGAGCATAAGTACTTATAATAACATTGGAGTGTGAATTAATTTATATAGTCAGTATAAAATTAGTTACCTCGATGTGGACCTGTTTAATACACACAAAGTGTACTAGTATAGTGAGTCAAAATAATAGACGACGTTATTATTTATTTTCTGTAACCAAGATAGGCCTACTAGACGGGAACACTTCGCATGTGAGAGCATTGTTGCCACTCTACAAGGTCATCATCTATCTGTAGTAACTAATATGAGTGTGTGCGTCGGAGCAATTGTCATCAGACTTAAGGTGAAGTTTCTAGGCGCTTCAGCCATCTCTATGTGTTCGGCAAAGGGAGAAGGCGTTAGTCATCCCCGAGAGCCCTTTGGATTAGACTCGGTATGATAGGCTGACCTTGATTCTTTGTGCCTCTTGGAAGGATCCCAATTGAGTCTTGTTATCTTGGGAGTGTAACTATTTGCCTCATCACTTAACTCTTCTTGTTGCCTGGTGAACTCTTTGAGGATTTACCCAAGTTGTAGGTCTACTTCAGCCTTTTTTGAAATGCTTTTTTGTTTTGGGGATTTTAGCTCACCGTTGCAGGAGCTCCCTACTTGAGCTTGAGGGTCTTGTTCCCGGTTCTTCAAGGCTGAATGGAGCTTCAGTATCTTTTGTCCCATGGCATGCAGTGCCGATTCCCGGGTAATGTCATGTTCGAGAGTTCTCATAGTTACGCGAAGAGGCCACTTCTCATCCCGCCTCTGGGCTCAACGTCTCTCCCTAGTGTTTGGTGACACACGCTCGTCCAAAACGGTTGCCATCTTCGACGGAGTCACCATTGACGGTTCGGGAGTAGGTTCCAGTAGATTCCCACAGATGGTGCCAAATGTACAGGAGTTATCCGTAAATTTAATTTATATAATAGGTTGGATCCAACCCAAACAAACCCGTTATTGGTCGAAGAACTGCAAAAGGATACAAACGTGAACTGGTCAGCGGGTATTCGCCAGAAGCCACTTCGATAGTGCAGTTAGAATTGTTTTTAGAGATAAAAAACTAGGGAAGAAACAAATTCACAAAGTTTTGGCTAGGGAAATCAGATTGTGCATACCTTTGGCCTTGATGACCTATCCTTTTATAGAGGAAAAGAATGTACATTCCTTTTAGGTTTCATGATGATCAAGTCTTCTTTCACGCCACCCTACAAAATGGCTATGTTAAACCTACCCTACAAATGGCGATGTCGGGTAATTTGAATTGAATTTGGTTAAATCACCATAAATTCCATCACCTTAGCTGTTTTTATCAATGCCCATGTGGCATCGGTCAACATGCACTTGATGGCATATATCCTTCAGCCCAATCACATTAAATGTTGTATGGTGTCGACCTAATCTCATTCAATGTTGTACGATTCCCATCATGTTGCATTAACTGCGACCTATAGGTCCATGCTCCCACCTTTCACCCTATAGCTCAAACACCTAATCCATTTTGAAAGTAATGACTGAGCTCAAATCCGTGCTCGGCCTGGACGACTGTTGTCCCAATGTATGGGCTGTTGTCTATGACTGGGGTCATCTCAAGCCATTTTTTTACTGTTACGCCCCTAACTCCGGGTCACATGAAATACCGCAAACAACCAAACATAATCCACAGCCTGAGAATACACTCTCAATTTAAACCATACATATATCGTATATAATCGTCAAATGGCTTACATTACACGGCCCCAACGCCGGAAAACATGTTAAAGCATACATGTTCAAAACTAGCAAAAGGAAGACTATAGCTCTTCTGCCCCTCCGGCACCTCCAGATCAACTAGCGTGACATGTACCTGAAGAAAAATAAATTCCACACCTTGAGCCAAAACTCAGCAGAAACTAGACAAGCATGCAATATGAGTAAATCATGCTAGGAAAACGAGGTGTAATGTTTGACTCTCTTTCAAGCCATAAAACAGTTCGAAAACGATTTTAGATCACGACTCACTAGAGTCACCAAAATAGTTGGAAACACGACTCGCACAAGCCCCCAACAGCAATCAATAGTGGAAGCTAACCACAGTTCTAGACAACTGGGAATAAATTATGCAATCAATAGTGGAGGCTAACTCGACCACAAAGCCAAAAAGGATTTTTCTCAAAAACCACCGGTTTTCCATCTGAAAAACCACACATTTTTCATCCTTGAAACTATGCATATAATTCTAACAGATATCATGCCATAGTTAAAAGAAAGCAGTAAAAACACCGATAAAAGTAACAACTATAAACCCCTGCTCATTACCCTAGCCACCACATAAGGTCTGCCTGGTAATGACAAGTTCTATACGGAGTCACAACATGAGCCACTCACAGGGCAACCGGCTCATTTACGGATTTCCACAACCGATGGAGAGCGCTTCCAAACCACGTTTACGGGATCAACCCGAAGGACCATAGTGAACCTATAACACACATATGTTTTCTCAGGCTTTCACCGAAGGACCACTACCCCATCTACCACATGTGTCTTCTCGGGCTTTCACCAAAGGACCACCGCCCCATCTAATATAGTGCTTCTCGGGTTTTCACCGAAGGATCCCAATCTCATCTAACATAGTGCTTCTTGGGCTTTCACCGAAGGATCCCAATCCCATCTAACAGTTCATATGTCTATGCATAACCTACTCAGGAATTAAATGCATAAATCACGTCACAAGCAACACACGCGATTCATATTGCACTAACCGACATCAAATGCCATGCAACTCACCCATATAATCCATACATACAACCCGTGCAACATACATAACTCACGCACCACGGGCGACCTATGCAACACATGCATATATGAATCAGAGTTTAGATACATCATGATTACATAAAACACCTATCCATCCAACAGCAGGTATGAATAAAGCTAAGCATAGTTCTATATACATAGAAACACATATGCCCACGACATTCCACATAAGGAAGCCACATAACCCAACCCGACATCACATGCCTCAAGCCCGATACCACCTACAGGCTTCCAGAAAACAACCTACTAAGGGCCAACCTTGAACCTACTACAACACGGTTCTCACCCAAATCATATCCATAAAAGGGATAACGAGCCAGAACGCGCCCCACAACCGATGATGCGCTAGCACCACTCACACAACCAAGCACCCAAACGTCGTACCTAGCTAGATACAAAGCCTAGCACATACCATGCACCAACAAACCATCTCTAACCATGCACGTCACCCAAGGACAGCACCTAAACGAACACCCGAGACCACGACACGATTCCCGAAGCCACCACACGGCTAACCGAGCTCCAAGGCCCAACCAAAACACCGAAAAGCTCAACCTAGCACCTCAGTCGACCGAACCCAAGCCCTTAGTCGACTGGAAAGCTCACTGGAAAAACAAAAAGCCAAACAGCCACGGTTCAGTCGACTGAACCCATAGGTTCGGTCGACCGAACCCAAAATGCAAACTTCAGTCGACCGAACCCCATGGTTCAGTCGACCGAAACTCAGTGGCACTTGATTTCGAGCTACGGGTTTGTACATCAAAACCCCGAATTGAAGCCTCGAAACTCTCTTTTAAACACCCTCGAACACCCACACGACAAGGCCCAATACCAAGACCTCAAAGAAACCCCCAACACCCTATTCCGTCCACCGAAACCAACAAAAATCCATTTTTTAATCCAAAAACCTAACTTTACAGAGAATCAGATCTATGGCTATCCGCCCGATAGAAATACACCCGATTACCCATAACACCCTTATACAATATACAGGTCTAGAATCCTACCTCGGTGAGTTAAAAACTCGACGTCTCGATCCACGTTCAAAATCGAGCTTCGCCGAAATTGAAATCTGATCGGATGGTTGTGTAGCCCACGACACCAAAAGTAAGGATCCGCTGTTGGATCGCTAAAAACTGAGCCCTGGGCCCCCGAGAACTTAGAGCGAAGGCATAGAG
>JAULJZ010094552.1:0-12137 GCA_032270985.1 Heliamphora pulchella
GAATAATGGAAAGTCGTACCCTAATGGGTAGGCGAGCTCTTATTTATAATCAACTTAGAGAACATTATTACAATCATCTATAGTAAAAAATTTGTGGGGGTTGCAGGACAATGGCCTTGACATTTCCACTTCAATAAAATTGATTTTAGCTTTTTTCTTTTAAAAAAATCAAAAATCCAACATTTAAAAAGTTATTATTTTAATTTATTTTAAGCCACTATACTAATAAATTCGAAGACGACCTAAAATGTGTGATACATTTCATGAATGCCAAATAGATATCCAAATCAAGAATATTTTTCACTTTAATTTGTGGTCTAATTAACATTCGATGAGAAAATACATCACCCCCCTCTAGAAGAATATATATAAAAATAAAAGAGGATAAAAGAAAAAAAGAACAAAACAGGCGTGCTCGCATACACATAGAGATGCAAAAACAACCATATATAAAATAACAAATAGTTAACCACTTACGCATTGTTGAAAAGGTATGCCCTCTCACGATTGCAACTGAAAGACTGATCATAATACATAGCAACAATTAGTGCCAAAGTTGTTGAAAGTACCTAAATTAAGCAGATACACACCAGATTGCAAAAACAGAATAACAGAGAATTCACTGCTTCGTTGAAATAGAATTACACGTGCACAAATAACACGTGGAAAATAGAACTTTTATGATTTTCCCTTCGTCATACCAAGAATGAAAAGATTATAAAGAAAACAAGAGACAATGGCAGACAATGGTGCATGTGCTTCCTTCATTGAACCCCAGAAGTCCACAAAAATCACCATTTGATCCCAAACATACTAGAAAGATAGTAGGAATCCTTAAAATTTTAATTCCTTATACAGAGGTGAAATATCTAACAATCTTCAAATGTTTAGGCTTAGATAAATGGCTGCTTTGTCTAATGGTTCATGCAATAGCCAATGTGTGCAGAGTTTAATGTATAAAAAAATCATTGTAGGAATCATAGAACTTTCAAAAGCAGCAAAAAGTTTTTAGAAGTAACATTTTACTGATCTAACAAAAAGTAGCAAAAATAAGCACAACATATTGGAGAATATTAGTATCCGTTTGGTTGCGTTTTCTAAAATTGTTATTTGAAAACTGTTTTGTAAAAATGAATTTAAGAAATAGTTTTATAATATTTTGAAAAGAGAAATTACATTTGGTGTACTATTTTTAGAAAAATTAAACCCTAACTCTAACAACCCTAAATCAAGAAACATGAGAGAAGAGGATGCCGCCTGAGACGCCGACTACGACTGAGACGATGACGCCGATAACCCTAACCCTTGCTGTCCTCGACGACGGTCTGGCTCGCGATCTAGCTCGACCTGAGACGACGACGATCTGTTCGCGATCTGGCTCGACCTGAGATGACGATGGTTTGTTCGCGATCTGAGGCGACGACCTGAGACGATGATCATGAATGATGACGATGACGATGGGAGCTAAGACGACGATGACGATCTGCGACGACGAGCTTCCAACTCGAGCTGAGACGGCGATGAAAACTCGATTTGGGAGCTCGATGGCGATGGGAGCTTGACGACGACGACAATGGGAGTTCGACGGCGACGATCGACGACGATGAGAGCTCGACCTGCGTTTTGTCTGAAAGCAACGAGTTGAAAAAAAATTTGAAAAATTTTGAAAACAACTTTTTATTGTTTTCAGTTTTTCCTATTTAACTCCAAATTTTGACTCAAATTTTTTAGAAAACAATGGCCAAAAAATGCTCACCAAACGTATTTTCTAATTTTTTTAAAACTGAAAAGTGAAATTTTTTCTGAAAACTGCTAACCAAACGGGCCCTTAGCTTAAAGCCAAATGCTTCTTGAGACCTTAGACAATATCCAGAAGGCTACATTGAGATTAGCAATTCTGAGTCATCAATCTTGTTATTCTCAAGATTATCACACGGATTTATTAGCATAAAAAACCTTCTCCTCCCAATTTTCATCATTTCTTGGAGTTTTCTCAACCATCAAAACCTCCAATTTGTTTTTCAAAAATACCAACATTCAGAATTCAAGTTCATGCAGAAATCAGTAGCACCCTAGCGATTTACATTTTGCAATGCATGTTCCGAAACCTAATAACCTTCATTCCAAAATAGTGAATGTAGTTATCCAAAACGATCTCAAACAAACAAAAAAATATTGTTACAATACCTCCTAGAAATGTGCTTTGCATGGATAACTCAAAAAAGAACCTGTTATCTTATGGGATACTTATTACTTAAAAGAACTATATCCTCAATTCGTGCAAGAAATTGCCTGGGCTCTATCTCGGCCAGGCTGGCACAACGTTGCTAGAGTGAGGACAACTAGAAGCCACATGGCATACTTAGTTGGCCAACAAGCCAAAAATGGTGGTCAAACTCCAAGTCAAGTAATAAGTCAGCAAAGAGGAGATAGAAGAAGATGACAGCCTTCATTCTTTGCTTTTGGTCTAACAAATAATGTAGCCACTCGAAGATCCAATCTCTCCCATTATTTAACAACCACCACTTGGTTTACAGGCGGCCTCTCATCAATTAAAATGGCTTTAACCTCTACGGTGCACATAGCTTTTCTTTGGCAATCAACCAGACTATAAATTAACAAATATAAAGAAACCTACTGGCTTCACCTCATGGTTAGACAGGATCAATGGGGTATGACAAGCTAGTAAAGATAGATAGCCCGTCCTAATATGGAGATAAGATCTAAACCCCTACACATGCATATCATGGTTTATTATAATCCTAAACTTTGATTCCTTTCATTTTATTTGGGGTTAGCTTCTTAGATCTCAGTATCCATTACAGAACAGGTTTTTGCTATAAAAAAATGGCAACAGAATGATTTCTTCAATCAAGGGATATGCACCCGTGTGTGTGTGTGTATATAGGAGCATTTAATATTGCAGGATTAGAATAGTTGTTGCCCAAAAAATATTTCATTTGCAGCAACTATGATGACTGCACAGAAAGGTGAATTATCACACAATTGACAAAATGATGGGCATTAGCTCCAAATAATGCACAATACACACATCATCGTGATGAGATAGGCAAAGAATCCATCCAACAATGTGTTGATCTAGTAGTGAAAACACCGTACAGTTCGGTGACTACATGAAGACTCCAAGCTTAAATCAAAATCAAAATCAAAATCAACTCGGAATCTTGACCGAACCAGATCAGTCATTCCCCAAAGACCCAGTCTCATTCCGGCTCTCATTGTTCAATCTTCATTTCCCTTGTTGTTGTCGTCCTCTAGACACCAAAGCCCCCTCTCCGCAATCTATCAGCAAGCCATGGCTAGCCTCTGGAGTTACGGCCGGATGGCTAAAAAAGTAAGGATAGAAAGCTGCAATAGTGCTTCGACAACTGCACAATCTCAAGGTTGGAGATATTGAACTCAATGACCGTTGTGCCGATGGACACAACTAAATAACACCCTCATCATGAGAGGTCCAATTCAGTCTAAAACCATGGTATCGTGCAACTATGATGCTTGTCAAAGGGGAGATTACACATTGCTTTCATTGCTTTATTTAATATTGTGTTAATATATTTATATTTGTTGCAGCTCACATATTGCATTGTAGTTGTCGTTTGAATAAGATGTGAAAGTTTGGGGAATTTCTTTTCCATTTAGGAACTAGAATCAATTCACCGAGTAACAAAGATATTCACCAAACTGGGTCTCTCATCTTTTTTAACATCATTGTATTTTCTCCAAAATGGGAGTATATTCTATGACAGGAATTAGAAGACCAACACAAATTCCTTCATGGGTTTAAAAAAAGAGCGTGTAAACTTCAGTTTGGAGATCGTGCAGCCAAAATCATTTCAACAACCTTCATCAGTTCAAGCTGGAAGTGAGTTCCAACTTGCCAAACTAATCATCACAAACTTCAGGGTACTCATTTTGTTCCTGGACAATGAGGTATGCATTATGCCACTGTTCAGAATCGCAGCATGCAAGCCGCCAAAGTGCCTTATACCAGTCAACTCTTCACGGGGTAGACAATCAGCCCAAAAACATATAGGATGCCTTTGCAATAGTGCTGCTCTATGAAGCACGGGCACCTCTCCGGAGGTTGCATATCGGCATCGGACACGTGTCAAACACCGACAAGCGACGGACACATGTCCGGCGCGTGATTTAGAGTGTCCAATTTTTCATTTAATATTTTTTTAAGCCGGACGCATTGAGGACACACTGTGGACACATTTGGGGATGAAATTTTAATTTTAAACTTCTATGTGGGGTCTAAAATATAAGTACAACTTTCAAATGGGGCTCAAATTATAAGAATGAAAATTATAAAAACATAACCCATTTTATTCTCTTCAACCTAATCCGCATTCCAAAGAAGTAAAAGAAGCAGCAGTAGCATAGAAGAAAGAGAGAGAGCGCAGGAGACACAAAGCAAAGGTGGAGAGTGAGAGAGAGAGAGAGAGAGATCCCAGGAGAAGCATAGCAACAGCAAAGCTAGAAAGAAAGAGACAGATAGAGTGACCCCAAGCAGTCGATCAAGTAGTAGCATCAAGGTCAATCAGCCTCTTTCTCTCTCTTCTTCTCTCTTCTATTTTCTTTTCTCTTCTATTTTTGTCTTTCTGTTCATCTTCTCTCTTATTCTTTATTCCTAGTCGTTTGCTCTCTTTTTCTCTCTTATTTTGTCTTCTGTCTCTTCTTTATTTTATTACTTTTGAACCTTGATGGAATGTCGTTAGTGAAATACAATGCTTATGACTTTTTTAACTTTGAATATATGTTTTTTCAATTTTAGCAAGTATCATATTGCTTTTTTAACATAAGCTTTGAGTGAAATATTCAAATATTTATCATATAATAATATATCAAATTATGTTACGCGTGTCTCTGACATGTCATATCCTGTATTTTTTGAATATTTACGTGTTAGCTTGCCCGCGTTGTGTCATGTGTCTGCGCTTCAGAGTTGCTGTTTCATGATCGAGCCTTTGGCACCGTGAAAATTAGGTTTTAATCAACACCCACAAAAGCATAACAACAAACGAGATGGTGAAACCATAGGCCAAAGAAATAATGTAGGACATCAAAACTTTTGCCTTTGTTAAATCGGCAGCATGCTTGAGGCTGACTATCGATGCAAGAAAGCTTTAAAGGATTGCTCACTCCCGAATGGGAAAATAGACGGTCCAATTATGGATGAAGTCAAAGTCTTAATACCCAGTTCGGGCCTACCAAGGAAGAGGGACAAAGGCTTCTATTCACATTGCTTATTTCACAAAAACCAACTCCATAAAGATGCTCAATGATAGATAATCTAGACACAATGCATAATGGAGCAAGTGAAGAGGTTATCATACAATTGAGAGATACATGTTGTAAACTACAGACTCCGTTCAATAAGACCAAGAGCAGACCCACTGATGCATCATGTATGTTCGGCAATCCCAATCGCTTCATGTGTTACGACCGTATTTATATATCTCAAAATACAAGCGTTGTTCGTACATATTTATGCTTTGTTCGGCTATGCTATGCACACGCCCACTCTACTCAAGCGTTCAAACTTCGTTCAGCTCGTGCATCCAAAATTTGCTCACATCTAAAATTTGTTCAACAAAAACAAAGCTATACACATATGTGAGACGAAACAAGACATGATTGTACTATCATGAATTATACAGGTGGGTGTACAATTCAACATCACCAAACTTAGGTGTGCCATTACATGCAAATTTTGGTAAAGTCTTCAGTTCTCTTGTGCTCCATAAACACGATCAAATTGTAAAAAGGAAGGAACTGAAAAACAGTTTCGAAAAGGTGAACATGCTTAGTGGGGTGACTTCTAAAATATTTGTTGCAGCCGTTTGGAGGAGAGGCCATCGACCTCCCACAGTCTAGTAATAATCTGGCATTGGAGAGGAAAAAAACTTCTCAAAGCCAATGTAGGGCCTCACCTAAACTCGGCTAAGTGCGCAGCCAATGGATGAACAAACCTCCCGACCTTTCACGATCGGGGAATAATCTAGCATTGGAGAGGATAAAAATCTCTCAAAACCAATGTAAGGGCTCACCTAAACTCAGGTAACTGCAAAGCCAAGAGGTAAACAAGCCTCTTGACCTTCCAAAGTCGAGGAATAATCTAACACAAACAGGAGATAAATGAACTCTTAAGTGTTGAAGACAAGTTCTCCTTAACTTACCAAAATCTAGAGACTAGATTCAAAAGTTGCCTTCGAGTGGACAAAAACCCATCTCTAGTTGTATATGCATGTGTGTGTGTGTATGCACGCGTGCGCGCGTGTATGTATGTATACAAAAAAAGACGCCTCAAGCATAATATAACTCCAAGATTCTCTCAAAGGCATAAAGAGTGTTGAACAAATAAAAGCTTTTAGGGGACAATTAAAGGGGGTAAATTCATGCAAAAAATTAGCTAGGCTCTATCTCGGCCACACCAGCACAACTTTGCTAGAGTTAAGGCAACTGGGAGCCACATGGCATAACTTAGTTGGCCAACAAGCCAAAAACAATGATCAAACTCCAAGTCAAGTAATAAGTCAGGAGATAAATTCCTTAAAAGAATAAGAACGTATCATTTTTAAAAGCTTCCTAAATAATATGGAGTTGTGTTATGAACAGATTTTTCTAATGAAGATAATTCCATAATATAATTAAAGTTTCTCCAAAAAAATAAGTCCTTACTCTATAAATAGGCACATAACCTTAACGGTGAAGTATGCAATCATAAGCTTTTACAAGCACTACATTCTTTTTTCGATGATTTTGGCTGACTTAGGCATTGGAGTGCCTCCAGCCGGTCACCACTAGTAGGGGCATTAATGGTGCTTTCTTTTGTAGGAATTCGAAACTCGTGGGTACTTGATTCATCTTTTTTGTTAGGCTTATTGATTAATAGGAGAAGGTACAATTTTTTCCCATTACATAATATTATTTATACTATTATATAAAGAGAGAGTATACACTTGGTCAGGGACAAAGCTAGGATTTGAACTTAAGGGTGGCCAAAAACTATGTCTAAAAAAATTATAGTTAATAATAAAAATCATGTTTGGTATATCAAAATAAAAAATAACATCCATACAATTTTAATTAAAATATTTGATGATATGAAACTACAAAAATAACATCTATACAGTTTTATATGGTTTTGTTTGCTTTAAATTGATACTATATCAAAAATATATTTTGAATTGCTAGGTGGAGGGTGGCCATGGCCCCCCCAGCCCCCTTCCCTTTGTCCCTGCACTTGGTGTCTCTCTCAAATTAAAGCTATGTGTATATTTTGTATACCCAAATGACAAACAAATTGAAAAATATATCAAAATACTTAATAATTTTTATTAACTAATTCGGTTATCAACAAATTAAAAAAGTACAGCCTCTATAATGACTTTCTGTTCAGTTATCAAAAAGACATCTCTTACATACGCATAGCACGTGCACATTAGCTAGTAACATATAGAATCCTACACTTTTGTACCACAATTTAGTGCATATGCGTACCACGTTTTGTTACGTTCCTCATACCAGAACGATCCGCATTACAAGTAACATAGCACATGATGCACAATTCTGTAAGACCGTGTTTGTATAGGAGGATTGAGGGTGAGATTGAACTATTAGTCCAGAGTAATTTTTATATCCCATGTTTGGATGCAAAATAGAGGTTCAGATAAATAGTCCAGATTAGACACACAAATCAAATTATATGAGAGATAACTAGGGGGGAGGGGGAAGGTAGGATAGAGAGAGAAATGACTAAAAAGGGAAAGAGATTATTCATGGAAAACTTAATCCCTCCCAAACAAACAAACATGGGAGTGGATTAAGAGAGAGACAAACAAGGCAATGGATGTTTAATTCCATGACTATTTGTCATGGAGAACTTAATCCTTCTTAATCATATCATTCAATACAAATATGGCCTAAAGTGAGACTTCATGTGCACAATATGAAGAGGCACAATTGCTTCATTCCCAAACCAAACTAAACCTACACAACCCATTTCATACATAGCACAGCTTTGCTTCCAAACTAAAAAATCGTTGTGGGTTCTGTTTGGCTCTAATTTAGTAACTTCCAAGTCAATTCTTTTAAAAAGATGTTTTTGTCTGTAGTGAATCCAATTTTTTTTTTTTCATTTGTTCACTTCAATTGGTTCTGTGGGTATCTAACTAAACCCATGAATATCTCAAAACTTCACCAAACAATAATCATACATGAAAATAACTATAAGCATATAAGAAAGAAAGGAGAAGAAAATAGGTGAAAGAAAGAGAGAAGAGACCCGGGAGAGAACATCATCGGCAAGGGCAAGGGGGCTGAGACAGAATCTGCATACGTAAGACCTTCCTTGTAGCTCCACCAGAAAAACCCTCCCCATATCCTCTTATCTGCCGCTCTCTTGTTTGTAACCCAGAAACCCTCTCTGCATAATCTCCTCCTATCTCCTCCTATTCCATTTAGTTTGGTAAATCCAGTCAAACTGACCCACACAAGTTCAAACAAAGAAGATCGGTTTGCCATCTTTTAAGAAAAATTAATAAAAAAATTCAGTTTTGAAGTTGTATTGTTTGCCGTGTCCCGAAAGTCATTAATTTTTTTTTTTAACTTTTGTTTTCAAGATAAGAAGGATTTTTTAACTAACAATCACCACTTTTATTATAAATTATAAGTATTTTTTAATATTTTAGTTACAAATTAATATATTTATTAAACACTCACAATTTTTACTACAAATTATAACTATTTTTTTTATTTCAACTACATACTAACATATCTACCAAATACTCATAACTTCTACCACAAATTACAATTTATAAATTATTAATTTCAACAATACCAAACAATCACAAAAAGTCTAGACATCTTAAACTCTTTTAACTTTCTTTGAGGCAAGTTATTACAATACTCTTAACTTAAAAATATTGGCTCTCTTTGGATTTTTGTTTATTTATTTATTTGGCTTATAAGTTAAAAAAATAAGTCACGTCATTTAGGTAATTAAATAAGTTAAAAATAAAAAAATAAGCAAATAAATCAAATAAGTCAAATAAATTCATTTGAATAGTCAAATAAATCAAAATAAGCCAAATAAGCGAGCTTATAAGCCAAACGAAGTGGCTTATAAGTCAAATAAACAAATAAGCCACAAGTCACCCAAACAACTTTACTTAAATAAAATTTGACTTATTTACTAATAAACAAATAAACAAACCACCCAAACAGGGCCATTAACTCTATTTATAAAATTAAAAAAAGTCATGTTAGTATCAAGAATACTATAATTTTAAAAAAAAAGTAATGACATAATAGATATTTTAATAAAAAAATAAAAAAACTACTATAAGAAAATTGTCTCAAATAATTTAATATTTTTCCTTTAAAAAATATTCTAATCAAAGACTTAGGCCCTGTTTGGTGTAAATGTCAAGAATATTGTTTTTTTTTTGTCTTCTTTGAACTTTTTTCATCTTTTGATTAATTTTTTTTATTTTTCTGAATCTCTCGATGAGATAAACTCAAAAAATAAAAAAAAATAATCAAAAGATAAAAAAGTCCACTAAAAATAAAAATAAGCAATATAAAGTTTAATTTATTAACTTATTTTGACTTATTTTTTGTTTTTTATGAATTTTTTTATATTTTGGTTAGAACTTCTTATTTTTTTGACTCATCTTAATAAAAGAAGTCAAAAAGTATATAATAGTTTAACTAAATAATAAAAATAATTTACTAAAAATAAAAAATATATAAATAATTATCTCAATCAATGCCTTAGTTGTCCTCTTTTAAGTCGTGTTGGGAGAAAGATTATTTAGAAATCTTTAAGATTTATTAGAAAGATTAGTTGCTTAATTGGTGTTCATACGACACCGTACAGAGACGAATACATTATTTAAATTCATAGACCTGAATAGTTTTTATTATTTTTTAAGGAGCAAATATTAGATTTTTTTATAAATTTATATTTAATAATTCAGATGAATATTTTTCAAAAATATATTGTCTTTGGGCCCCTTCGTGCTTCATTAGATTTGACATACAATAATTTGATA
Organism: Heliamphora pulchella; assembly: GCA_032270985.1. Taxonomy (NCBI): domain Eukaryota; kingdom Viridiplantae; phylum Streptophyta; class Magnoliopsida; order Ericales; family Sarraceniaceae; genus Heliamphora; species Heliamphora pulchella. The sequence goes on from JAULJZ010094552.1 coordinate 10,083, forward strand.
GTAAAAAAAGAAAATGTACTTTTCACTTTCTAGGTTTATAAAAAAATATGTGTATAATACAAATATAATATTTTTGAAAAATATATAAAAAATATTTTAGTTAAAAATGAAAAGATTAAAAAGTGAAAAAAATAATAAACCTCCATGAAAGCCGTGATTGACTACATAAACTTTCCAGCTGTTTAGTTAAAAATAAAAAAAAAGTCAACATAATTTTAAAAAAAAAAACAAAAAAACAAAAAAGTTATAAAATTAAAATTTTAAATCGGAAAACTATTTTTTTAAATATTTTATTTAAACTCTCACTATTTTTAAAATACAATAATTTCCTTCATTCATAACTTATTTATTACCATCACAAACTAATAGAAATTTTGAACAAAAAATAAAAAAATTAATTTTTTACTCCAATAACTAATTTTAAAAAAACTAACTTAAAAATTAATTTACCAAATAATTTATTATAAATTAAATTTAACTTTTTAATTTAAAAAAAAAGATAACTCTAAAAGCATGTTTAGATTAGGGAATTGAGGAGGCTCAAATAGAACTAAAAAATATATGAACTCCACATATTTAATTTTTGTCTCTTTGAACTATTAATTTTACGTTTGTATTGCGGGATTAGTACTAATAATTCGACGAATATCAAATTATTAATACCTTATTCATGATATTAATAAATACTAGACCCTCTTAATATTATTAGTATCAGATTTCAGTTTATCTTTCCTCCTCATTTAACGATAAAAAATAATTTTATAAATTTTATCACACTCTTTATTTCATCATAACTAAACATGAATCAAATTTTTCACATACAGATAATCTATTCCATTATTCTCTAATATTAAAAAATATATATATAAAACTTACAATATTATTATCTCATCTTTTCTATCCAATCTCATCCATATTATCATCCTTAAAGTTAATTGCGAATGGGCCGAAATGTCCTCCACTCATCCAACCAAAGTAGGAGAGGACAGTCACGTGAACAATGTACATTTATCACAATTTTTATTATTTATTTATTTATTATTAATATATAACACAATTACATATGAGTTTTATACGAACTTTATTGATATTCATGGTCGTTAGTTTGTCACATTTAGGGCTCCGGTCATTTTAATATAAAATATTTTTTATATTTTTATTTTTTAGTGTTTTGTTAGTACATAAAAAATATTTTTAAAATAAAAATTTTTATTATTGAATTAAAATAAGATATTTTTCGTAACAAATATCGAGATCTGGTCCAACGACTCTTGAAACTTAACTATTGGGCTTTTCTGTGGCATTTTGTGGTTTTTTTAATATTTTTTTGTTTAGATCTTTTACTTTTTTGATTTATTATGTTAAAACTAATCTAAAAGTAGAGTTGAAAAAAGTTTACTAAAATTATAAAAAAAAACATTAATAAAGCCTTAGGCCCTAATTGGCAAACTTGATTTTTTTAACTTTTTTGCTAAAAATGCCAAAAAATTAAGGTTTCTCATTTGACAAAAAAGTAAAGAGTCCAAAAAATCAAAGCAAAATACATACTCTCAAAAAATTCTATTCAAACTTTTTCCATTTTAAAATGTAATAATACCCATTATTGGTAACTTATTTACTACTACCAACTACATATAATTGTTAATATTAAATATATAGAATAGTAAAATTATTTATTTTAAACAAAAAATTAAAAAATTAGTTTTTTACACAAACAACCAACTTTAAAAAAACTAACTTAAAAGTTAAGTTACCAAATAATCTACTTTGAACTCAATTTAGTTTTTTGACTAAAAACGCAAAAAAGTATAAAAATTAGCTTTTAAACTTGTTGCCTATCAGACACTTAAAGTGACTTTTAAAGGTTTTTTTGTCTTATATGAACTTTTTTAAAAAAATAGTTATTTTTTTTCTAATTTCCCAGAAGAGAGAACTTTTAAAAATATTATTGTTTGAATTAAACAGTTGTTACAACAGTAAACTTTTTTTTGCCTTGTATAAACTTTTCTTTAAAAAAATTTTGATCATTTTTTTTTTACTTTTTTGAATATATTT
>JAULJZ010094563.1:0-12136 GCA_032270985.1 Heliamphora pulchella
ATGCTCAGTTTAACCAAAACATGCATCAAAACACATATAAGCATATTAAGGCGAAAACGCCAAAACGTGTACAAAAATACCAAACATGTATATATAAAAAAAAAAAATGAAACGGTACAGGGTCTCACATAGAAGCCTCAGGAGGATCCCTCAAAACCTTTTCAAACTCTCTGTTCAAAATAAGTTGTGCTGTGTTTGGGCGGTTGACAGAACCCATTTTATAAAATAGACAAAAACTCTAACTTGTTCCGAATAACTACCCTTAGCACTAAATATCAAACTTGTAGGGGACATGCTAAACTAGAACATATCCAAAAATGGACTCATTTTAACTTGATTTGTTACCCCAAAATCGAGACCAATAGAGGCATAGTTTCGGTAAAATTTTGAGGAAAGTGCTGAACCATTTTTACTTAAAATATTTTATTCACCCATTTACCTTAGGTTTTGGCCTTAATGATAAACATAAGAATTGTAGAAAATATTTTTATCTAAATAGTTTTTAAAACTCATAACTTGATTCCAAGTCTGGATGCCCCTAAACCTTGTTGACCCTTTTAATTTATACATGAACTTAGCCTTTAAAATTGTTGTGTTTGTTTGAGTACCTTTTGTCGTGAGACCCGAGTTTGTATTTTGATTGATTTGAATTAGTTGATTAGTGTTTTCAATTGAATGTACGATGATTAGAACTCATGCCTCACATATTTGTACTCCATGCTCATAATTTTACAATTCCATGCAAAGTATATATATGTTATTTTAGCCTAAGCTGTGATCAATTTATACCTGTGAATTGTAAATAGCGGTTACGTAGGTCATATCATGTCATCATTGGGTTGGGTTTACGTGGTTCACTGAATTTATTTATTTATTTAGTTGTTTTTGAAAGAATGAAATTGAACCTTAAGCCTGATACTTGGATTAATAGAATTGGAATTCTTAGAAATTTGGATATTTGGGAATATTGTGATATTGGCTATATGTCCTGATTTGTTTTGAGAGATTTTACCCCAAGTGCTAACTGCACATTATTCTAATATTTCTATTTTGGTGAAGGCAGTTTGGATAGCGTAATAATAGGAGTTAAATTTCGCGATCCCGCGTTTAACCTTGACTTGAGAGTCGAGAGCCTGAGTGTTGACTTGTCCACACCCTTGCCGTCAGTGATGACCTGGCTGGACACTTAGTCCACTATGTAGTCATCCCACGGCTTAAGGAACGCTCTTTGTCGGTCGGTAGACTTGGTCAGCATGGTTGGGATCATGAGGTTTAGGATGGTTCACCTCGGTTTAGGAGAACCTAGAATAACATAAGTTTAAATTGGATTAAAAAATTAAATTGGTTGCATCACATTCATTTGCATCACGCACCTGTATACCTGTTCTTATATTTGTTTGCCTTGCCAAAATTGAGAAATTTGTCTATCTCCTTGACTTTAAATTGTATTGGGTGTTATATGATATGCGTTGTAGAATGTTTTGTTATGAGAATAGGTAGAAGGTTTAGAGTGTTTTCTTCTGGGTTTTGGCTTGTGGCATTCGTGCTACAGGTAAGGAAGATGAAATCTTTGAAAATGAGGTCCCCGAAGGAGAGGAAAGCTACAATTACCAGTGGGAGTTCCAAGAGCAGGAGAATCCCGACAATGCTTACTAAAAATTTGAATTTTCACCTTTTGTTCTTTTGTTCAATTTCCCTGTGCTTATTGTAATTTTTGAAATTTCTTGGTGAAGCTATAAACACTATGTACTTGAATAGTTCAAAATTCTTAAAGATATAATATTTATGATATGTAAATATGAATGAATGACTAGAATATCCCTTTATTTATATTTATGAATGTCCTGACATGCCCGGAGGATGGGGCGTCATAAGCCCAGCTGTGGGACCCTGAGGTACATGTATTTTGTTTCGATGTCGAGGAGTTATGTTCTACAGTGGAGGATTTTTCGGCCATTCTGGAGATTTTGGGCCACGAAAAGATCATAGTCCCTACGTCTTTCTCAAGTCCTAACGATAAGTTGATGCAGCTCTGTGGTTCATTCAGGCGTGAGGCTTCTCTCATCACCTACGACGGATTTCTTGATGTGGCACAGATCGTGGACTACTTCAGGCTTCAGATGTAGAGACCTAGCATGTTTATTATTATTTCTTAATTAATTTTAATAATGTACTTAAGTTCACGAAAATAGTATCTGATGATAAATGGCGTATGTTGTATGTTATTGGCATGAGTGGAGGCCCGAGATATTAAATTATTTAATGACGCCAGAAAATTTTGATTAAATGATTTGAATTCATTTAAATTAAATTAGAGAAATTAAATAAGATGGGTTTGTGTAATTAAGAATATATTATGCGTATAAAATAATAATAATAATAGTGGAATATTCTGGAAGAAAAAAAAATAGTTTTCTTTTTATAAAAGGGAGTCCCCTCGGTCATTCTATAAAATTGAGTTATCAAGTGCGGTTCACGTGCCTTGGGTTTAGGGCGTGACATCGGAGATCTCTTGGAGACTTCTCTTTTCAGCTTTAGCGCCGGTATGCTCTTTGCATCTGTCTTTTGGCTCATTTCCTCTTGGGACCCTCAGACAGGCAGGCTAGCTCTTCCTTGGTAGATGTGGCTCATTAGATTCATGAGGGCCGGGATCCTATCTCGTTAGTTCTTGCTGAGAGGCTCCTTGGGCTTGATGCAGTTCACACTAAGGGTGCCCCATACTTTGCCGGTAGTGCTCTTTTGCTCCAGGTAGTCTCTCAACTCTCCTTTTTCTATATTTCTCTCAAGGTTTTTCACTCAGCTTTCCTCTTTCTATGTTTCCTCTCTATTTTTTTTGCTCAGCTCTCATTTTTCTTTATTCTCACAGATTTTTTCACTCAGCTCTCCTTTTCCTTTGTTTCTCTCAAATTTTTCTACTCAGCTCTCCTTTGCCGTTGTTTCTCTTAGATTTGGCAGGTGGAGAAAGTGAATCTGCTGGAGAAGCCCGTGTCAGACAATTATAATGTGAAATCCTTCATTTGTCGTCAGGTTTATCACCTGTGCTCCACCGAGGCTGCTTAGAAGAATTGTTGGCCTAACAAGGTTTCAATAATCGATTTTGATGATAACAAACCAATGTATTTAATTGTGTATATTGAGGTTGTTTACAGAACATATACGCTTAGCACAATCCAAGACACAAAGTGGAAGCCATTACACATAATTTTAAAATCAAGCTCTTTGGCTACAAGTTTTGTGGAGCAAATGCAAAAAGTTGAGATATTAAAGGCATGAAGAACATATTGTAAATTTTATTTGATAGGATCCTTGTACATTCATGTTATCTCTTGAATATTTCTTTGAAGCTCATAGGAATCCTAAAAAGTCATAAAAATATTTTTTTCAAATCAAAAAGTGATCAAAATATTTTTAAAAAATATAAATCTGAATTTTTGATGATCCAGTCGACTGAGGCTTTAAATCCAGTTGACTGAATGAGCTAACAAAAATGATTTTTCAGACCCAAATTGGTTCAGTCGACCGACCTTCCAGTCCAGTTGACTGAAGTCAAGTTCAGTCGACCGAACAGCCTTCTTCAGTCAACCGAACAAGTTAAAATTTAAATTTTTCTAAAAAATAGCTAGTTGACATTTCCATACATAGCCCAACGGCTAGTTCAGAAATGAGGCCTATAAATAGAGGCCTTGATCTCTTGTTTCAATCATCCAAAACCTCTCAAACATCTCTCATTCTATTACTTCTTTATGCTTCAAAATCTTGAGTCTTTCATACATATTTTTGAGAGAAAAATTCATTAGAATTCTCTTTGAGCTTCATAGTCATATTCTATTGAGAAGTGAGTTTAGAGCTTTTATTGTTTGCACTCATTTTCTCATCCAATGAGCGTTCTTTGTAAACTTTCATATTACTCTTGTTGATTTGTATTTGAGAAAGGCGTTTCTCAAAAGAGGTTAATCTGCCTACAAGGATTGAGTTAACTTGAGAAGGGTACATTCTCAAGAGAGGCTACTCTGCCTAGACTAAGGATAGAGGCTCCTCCGCCTATTGAAGGAGAGGTAGTAAGAAATTCTCATAGTGGTTGGCTTGAGGTAAAGACGTAGGCCGCAGCACTGAACCTTGTAAAAATCGTGGTGTTCATCTTCTTGCTTGCCTGTTTTTCCTTAGAATTTTTTAGGACGAACTAGTCTGGTCAACATAGCTCTATTTTCCTACCGAAGTACAATCTATTTTCCCATTTTAGATGAGCTTTCCCTCTAGAATTTAGTTGTTTCCCCTTCTTAACTGTCTTTTTTATTTTTGGGTTATCCTATTATGCCGCCGGCACAAGCCCAACAGGGGCATTGTGTCAGTCTTCGTGTTTATCTGCTCATGATTCACTGTTTTGAAAATTTGAGATATTTTCTACCTATTGTTAGAATGCATCCCCGAGAAGATTCTTATATTAGTTACTTTGCTGTTGAGATGTAGGTGTTCTCTGTGAGTTTACCATTGGGCCGAGAAAAATACAGTCAACACACGTTTAGGTGAGGTCAGGATCGGGCAGACTTTATAGGGTATTTGAACAGCCAACTGAGTCAGCTGAAATAGCAAAAAATAAGGTGAATCTGGCAGCCCTAATGAGGGTGATTACTGATATACAGAGAGCCGTAGAGCAACAAACCCAGGCTCAAGTGCAATGTCAGGCACAGATCCGGGCAATTCAAGCCCGTATCCCTATTGCGAATGGACAACCGGATGACACGAACCAGAATGCCAAAGACTTTTGGGATGATAATTATGTCCCCGATGGACCACAAGTTGTTCCACCACCACCGCGGGTCCCTCGTCAGGTGGTAGTCGAAGAGGAAAACACTCCGCAGTCTAGAGAATCTGCACTGATTGAGAAGATTGACAGAATAGAAAAGGTCCTTAGAAAAGCTAAGGGGATCGAGGAATACATGTTAGATGTGGGGGGACTATGTTTGTTCCTAGATGCTAAGTTATCGAAAAAGTTTAAAATGCCGGACATGAAAAAATTTTACAGAACCGAAGATCCCAAAATTCATCTCTGAATGTATGTTGGTACCTTGTCGCCAATGGGGGTTGATGACCAGTTGAAGGCTCAGCTCTTTCATCAATCTCTTTCTGGGGCAGCCCAAAAATGGTTCCTCTCCCTTGATGTAGCCAAAACCAGAACTTGGGAAGACATAGCAACAGCTTTTATCAGCCAGTATAGTTACAATGTCCAACTAGATGTAACTACTCGAGAGTATGAGACGACCCGACAGGAGAACAAGGAATCTTTCGTTGACTTCCTGACCCGATGCAAGGGTTAGGCCACAAAAATGACAAACAGGCCCACTGAGAAAGAGCATGTGAGGATTGTGGTTAAGAATCTGTAGTCTCCGTTAAAGCGCTACCTCATCACGTAGCCGCTTTCCACTTTTGAGCAGTTGTTCGGGGCAAGGGTACAAATTGAGGATGCTATCCAATCTGGTGACATCGAGAAAATAGAACCCAGTCAGAAACCACCAAGAAGGTCTTTGTCACGCCCCAAACTCCGGGTCACGTGAAAACCCACAACATCCAAACATAAAACCCAATCGAGAATACACTCTCAAAAAAAATAATACATGCATTGTATACAAATGCCAAACGGCTTACATCCCACAATTCCAACACTGAAAAAAAAACATGTTACAACATACATGTAACAAAAGAACCAAAAAGGAAGACTATAACTCTTCCACCTCTCCAGCACCGCCGGATCGACCTGCGTGATCAGTACCTAAAAACATTTTATCCCACACCGTGAGCCAAAGCTCAGCAGAAACTAGACAAGCATGCAATATAAACAAAACATGCTAAGAAATTGAAGTGCAGTTTTAGACTCTCTTTCAAGCCTTGAAAACAGTTTGAAAACAGTTTTAGATCACGACTCACCAGAGCCAATAAAAACAACTTTTCACATGCAATGGAAAAGCGAGGATAAAAATCATTTGTCGACTCATTAGAGCATTGAAAACGATTTGACTATTACGACTCCCGTAGGCCGTTAATACAGTTTTAAGAAAATTGGTCTATCCGTCCCAATATGCAGTACATACAATCCACAAATCTTCTCGAATTTTCACTGATGAACCGTAGCCCCCGTCAATGCATCTTTACGGACTTTCACCGAGGTACTGTAGCCCTATCGAATACCTCTTTACGGACTTGTACTGAGGGACCGTAGCCCTATCAAACGCTTCTTTACGAACTTTAACCGAAGGGTCGTAACCCTAACGTAATCTTTTCAAACTTTAATCGAAGGGTCGTAACGCTAACGTAATCATCGTCAGCCAGAGCTAACATAACCATCTATCTCATTCCATACAACTATGCATAACCTAATCAGGATTTAATTGCATAAAATCACGTACTATCACTACGTATCACAAACCACATCACATGCCTATAAAACTTTTGGTTTTAAAGCATAAACCACGATTCACATAACTATATCAAACCCATGTAAATCACATTACATAACCCACGCATAAATAAACTAGAGTTATAAATGTACAAATCCAGTTATAAATGCACATAGCCATATATAACTTCACATTATGACGCCACCAGCCTTATAACCCGGCATCAACTCAAACGATTACCCAACTGACATAACACGCTGGCACAACCCCGCTCGAGAGCATAACCACCGCTCGAGTAGTCCCCAACCGACATACATCTCTTCCACTCCACCGCTCGAGCACTCAACTATCGCTCGAGCGGTCATCAATCGACCCAACACTCAGCCACTAGCCCGCTCGAGCGCACGACCACCGCTCGAGCGGTCAACGCTCGGAGAGAACATCAAACCAAGAAACAAAACCAAACCCCACACGCAACGATGCACAAACCACCACAAGCACAACTGTGCACCCAAAACCCGCATCCAACCATGCACGTCACCCCCGAGGATGACACCCAAACAAACACCCGAAACCACAACACGACCCCCGAAGCCATCACACAACCAACTGAACCCCAAAAAGAATCCAAAGGTATTTGAATCAACTAATTTCCATAAATTAATCAATTGAAAACCAAAGAACCTACCACCAAACCACAAAACACAATCAAACTCCCAAGGCCCTAACATGACCAAAACGGACTCACACAAGTCCAACACTGTAAACACGAACCCACACATGCCCAACACGGCCAACACAAACCCACAACACCAACAAGAACACCACAACGCCCCACGGAACATGGAATTAGGCCAAAAGGGCCAACAAGGATGAAAAACAACCTTTTTCCAAACATTCGGCCAAGAACGGGTGAAAAATGGTTTCGAAATCTTGACACACCTTCACTCTTTTGATCATAACTTTTCCTACAAATAGAATTTTATGGTGAGAGAGGTGTCATTGGAAAGAGGACTTCTGGGGCTTCAATTTAAGTAGAAGAACGACCTAATTTCGAGTCCAAACAAGTGAGATAACATCAAAACAAAATGGCCCTGCGTAGCTAGTCTGCTCGAGCGGACATCGGGCGCTCGAGCGAGCTACTACCCGAGAAAAATCCAATTTTTTCCTGTTCTTGGTGTTTTAAGCTTCCAAACTCTCCAACACCCACTATAATGCTTCAAAACACACTTAAACTTACTAATTCACATATATATAACACTCACGGACATACACAAGCCCAAAACACCTAGAATCACCGAACGAAAAACTTCAAAACCCGATTCCATCAACTGAAATCAACACAAAACACCTTTTGAAACCACAACCCGATTTTTTTGAAACAAAGTCAGATCTACAGTAATCTAACCGTTGAAACACATACGATTACACGTAGCACCCTTACTAGACATGAGAGTCAAGACCCTACCTCGGTGAGTTAAAAACTCGATGCCTCGAACCACGTGCAAAACCTAGCTTCGTCGGAATTAAAATCTAACTGAATGGCTGCGTAGCCCTTGATGCCGATTCCAAGAATTCGCAATTTGATCGTCGAAAACCGAGCCTAGGGTCCCCGAGAACTTAGAGAGAAAGAAGAGAGAAAAATGAAGAAACTTAGGAGTTATGTTTTAGAAAATATCTTTATGAAAATATATAACTTCAGATATTTATAGGTCTCCAAAATATATTTTCTTGAAAATTTTCAAAATTTGTGCCGTAACACCCCACGACCCCGAGAACCTGCCCCGCATGCATATCTAACCCCGATCATGCATCAAAACTCATAAAAACATGCAGCGATGAAAACACCAAACGCACGTCGAAAAGTGCTGAAAAAAAAAACGGGTCAGGGTCTCACAACTTTACCTTCCTTAAAGAAATTTTGTCCCCGAAATTCAGCACAAGGTCAAAGATCTAAACCGTCGATCGTAATCGACACAGGCATACGAGATGATCAGCTAAACCAGTCATAGGATATAGTCAAACAAGGTCAGGCATCCTAAACAAAGGCCAACTATCTCAAAGACTTGGGATCTACAACTCACCCCAACCTCATATCATCACCAACCACTACCTCAACACAGCACACCACCCACGGTGTCCACAACCAACTCCAAACCCATAGTCACAACCTCGAATACGGCCTCGCACTCTCCGCGCAAACATCATGGCTATACGACCAGAAAGACATAACACAAGATGCAACATATAAACACGAACCACATAAACATGCTAACACATAAGCACATATGTTCATGCTAAACAATCCTCACATACTGAGGAGAACCGACAAGAATGGCGCGTCAATCTGGATAACCTACTCAGACTCCCTGCTAGAAAACACGTCAGCTAAACGCATTTCTAACCTGGCTCCTAATTTTGTTAATCCAAACGCCCGAAGGCAGGACTAATCACTCCAACAGTTCAACCCCCCATTCTCATATGTACACATCATTCACATATTTAACATGCTGACACGTTCTTGTTATTAAAACATCTAAACACATGCAGTCAAGCACACGCAACCAACCTCACACGGGATACACCCCCTTCCCACAGCTCATAGATATTCAAACCTAGAGATCTGATACCAATAGCTCACGCCCCAAACTTCGGGTCACGTGAACACCCACAACAACCAAACGTAAAACCCAACCGAGAATATAATTTCAAAATAAACCATACATGCATTGTATACAAACGCCAAACGGCTTACATCCCATGGTTCCAACACCGAAAAAGAAAACATGTTACAGCATATATGTAACAAAAGAACCAAAAAAGAAGACTATAACTCTTCCACCTCACTAGCACCGCCGGATCGACTTGCGTGATCGGTACCTGAAAATATTTTATCCCACACTGTTAGCCAAAGCTCAGCAGAAACTAGACAAGCATGCAATATAAACAAAACATGCTAGGAAATCGAAGTGCAATTTGAGACTCTCTTTCAAGCCTTGAAAACAGTTTAAAAATAGTTTTAGATCACGACTTACCAAAACCAATAAAAACAAGTTTTCACATGCAATGGGAAAGCCAGGATAAAAACTATTTGTCGACTCATTAGAGCCATGAAAACGATTCGAGTATTACGACTCCCGCAGGCCATTAATACAGTTTTAAGAAAATTAGTCTATTCGTCCCAATATGCAGTACATGTAATCCATGAATCTTCTCGAATTTTCACTGATGAACCGTAACCCCCATCAATGCATCTTTACGAACATTCACCGAGTGACCGTAGCCCTATCGAATACCTCTTCACGGACTTGCACCGAGGGGCAGTAGTCCTATCCAACGCTTCTTTACAGACTTTAACCGAAGGGTCGTAACCCTAACGTAATCTTCTCGGACATTAATCGAAGGGTCGTAACGCTAATGTAATCACCGTTAGCCAGAGCTAATAGAACCATCTATCTCATTCCATACAACAATGCGTAACCTAATCAGGATTTAACTGCATAAAACCACGTACTATCACTACGTATCACAAACCACATCACATGCCTATAAAACTCAGAGTTTTAAAGCATAAACCACATTTCACATAACGATATCAAACCCATGTAAATCACATTTCATAACCCATGCATAAATAAGCTAGAGTTATAAGTGTACAAAGCCAGTTATAAATGCACACAGCCATATATAACTTCACATCATGGCGCTACCTGCGTTATAGCCTGACATCCACTCAAACGATTACCCAACTGACATAGCACGCTGCCACAACCCCGCTCGAGCGGTCCCCTACCGACATACATCTCTGCCACTCCACCGCTCGAGCGGCCACCAACCGACCCAACACTCTGCCACCAGCCCGCCCGAGCGCACGACCACCGCTCGAGTGGTCAACGCTGGGAGAAAACCTCAAACCAAGAAACAAAACCAAACCCCCGAACGCAACGATGCACAAACCACTACAAGCACAATCGTGCACCCAAAACCCGCATCTAACCATGCACGTCAGCCCCGAGGATGACACCTAAACAAACAACCGAAGCCACAACACGACCCCCAAAGCCAACACACAACCAATCAAACCCCAAAAAGAATCCACTGGTATTTGAATCGACTAATTCCCATAAATTAATCAATTGAATACAATAGGACGCCAATTGGAGACCAAAGAACCAACCAGCAAACCACAAAACACCAACAAACTCCCAAGGCCTTAACACGACCAAAACAGACTCACACACGTCCAACACAGTAAACACGAACCCACACATGCCCAACACAGCCAACACAAACCCACAACACCTACAAGAACACCACAACGCCCCACGGAACAACCTTTTTCCAAACATTAGGCCAAAAATGAGTGAAAAACGGTTTCAAAATCTTGACACACCTTCACTCTTTTGATCATTACTTTTTTTACAAAAAGAATTTTAAGATGAGAGAGGTGTCTTTCGAAAGAAGACTTCTGGGGCTACAATTTGAGCACAAGAACGACCTAATTCCAAGTCCAGACGAAGGAGAGAACATCAAAACCAAATGGCCCTGCGCAGCCTGTCTGCTCGAGCGAACATCAGGCGCTCGAGCGAGCTACTACCTGAGAAAAACCAAGATTTTCCTGTCCTTGGTGTTCTAAGCCTCCAAACTCTCCAACACCCACTATGATGCTTCAAAACACACTTAAACTTACCGAATCGCATATATATAGCACTCACGGATATACACAAGCCCAAAACACCTAGAATCACTCAACAAAAAACCTCAAAACCTGATTCCATCCACCGAAATCAACACAAAACCCCTTTTGAAACCACAACCCGATTTTCTTGAAATAAAGTCAGATCTACAACAATCTAATCGTTGAAAACACACGCGATTACGCGTAGCACCCTTATAAGACATGAGAGTCTAGGATCCTACCTCGGTGAGTTAAAAACTCGACGCCTCGAACTACGTGCAGAATCGAGCTTTGTTCGAATCAAAATCTAACCAGATGGTTGCGTAGCCCTCGATGCCGATACCAAGAATCCACAGTCTGATCCTCCAAAATCGAGCCCCAGGCCCCCGAGAACTTAGAGAGAAGGCAGAGAGAAAAAGGAAAAAACTTAGGTGTTATGTTTTAGAAAATAACTTTATGAAAATATCCAACTCCAGATATTTATAGGCCTCCAAAATATCTTTTTTTGAAATTTTTCAAAATTGGCGCCGTAACACCCCACGACCCCGGGAACCTGGCCCGTATGCATATCTAACCCTGATCATGCATTAAAACTCGTAAAAACATGCAGCGATGAAAACACCAAACGGGCGTCGAAAAATGCCAAAAAAGAAAACGGGTCAGGGTCTCACAGGCTTTCCCCGCAACCAATTAAAATCATTCCACTACAACCAACCTCGTGTCTTGCTTAAACGAGGTAAACTTACTTAACCCATCTCCTTCTGCCCTGCAGTCCAATAACGCCCAACAATCAGATAATAGCCAACAGCAACAAAAGCCGAGGAGGGTCTTCACCCCCCTCAACATTCCATTATCCACCGCCCTGAGTCGATTCGTCAAGAAGGGGCTTATCAAGCCATTGGACCCCATGCATGTTCCTAACCCCCTACTGCTAAGGTTTAATGCTTCCCAATACTGCGCCTTCCATCAAGGTCACGGGCCCCTAACTGATAAGTGTTTGAGACTCCGGCACGAGATCCAAAACCTCATTGACAACAAGGTGATCCCACCACCATCTGTCACCCCA
>JAULJZ010094585.1:0-12135 GCA_032270985.1 Heliamphora pulchella
TGCTCTAATTTTCAAACTTCAGCTGACTTCGTCATCTCGCGTTTGAGGGGGAATGTTGGAATATTAGATTGATTAGAATATTAGATTGATTAGATTGATTTTATTCTGATTTGATTTTATTGTATTTCCTTTATTATTTATCCCTATTCGCATATAAATAGTACATATATTGTACAGTTTCAATGGACAGAAAATATATACAGTTATTTTCTCTTCTCAATTTCTTCACTCTTTACTTAGATAAGGCCACAGACACGACGCAACGTGTTTTATATGCGAGGGTTTGTATCAAAATCGACGCAGCAAAGTCTTTGTCACACTTGATTTTTGTTAAATGTGAAGGGGATATTGTGAAAGTTAGAGTTGAATACCAAGGCTTACTGTCTGAATGTTCACATTGTAAAGACTTCGGTCACGAGCTTAGTAAATACAAGGATACACTTGTGGAGCGTCAGTATGAGTGGACTTGGGTTGGTAGGGGAAGGCAGTAGAGGAGGATGCTATGGCAACCCATATTAAGACTGATAGCCCTTTGCAGTCTAATCCTGGTGCAGCTTTGGGCAAGGAGAAGGTGATTCAAGAGGTTAATGAGGTTGCTGCTAGTGAGAGCTGTGCAGCTGTGCAGATTAAGAAGCTGTGGAAAATGTAGTTGATTCGTTGATGAATAACAACAGGGATGTGGTAGAAGGGGTAGTTGCTGACACAAATTTTGTTGATCCAACAGAGTTATTAGATGAGGGTGTTAGTGAGGCAGAGACTGGTGCGCATGTGTCCCCTCCCTTATCTTCTAAACAAAATGCATGGAGTAAGATGTCTAGTGGTAAGAAAGAGAAAAAAGGTCTTTTGGTCCCATAAGTTGGTAAGTCTCTCTTGCGAGGTTTTTAGGTTCTTTTTGGTTCTTAAGCATTGGTTGTTTGTTGTTAGCTCTGTATGTTGTTTTGAGGTGGTTCTTTGTAATCGGTTAGCTAGGATTGTATGTCATGGGGTATGCTCATTGTAATTGTGTATATTTTTTTTCTTTTAAACAAATTAATTAGCTCCCAAAAAAATGTTGTAGGTTATTGAAATGGGGTTTTCGAGAAAATTTATCTTGTAATTTAACTGTTGTGGTTGTATACTAAAAATTATTATTTGAATTTTTGGTATTGATTTTACTCTTTAATAAAATTTATTTTTTATTTTAATGAGAATCTGTATGAACAATATTTATATTTTATTATTTATTTAATATTGTGCGTAAGTGCATTTTATTTTACATAGTAGTTAATCTGATATGTAGAATTCGGTTTACATACAGAAGACTAGATTATTGGTTCTCGTAAAATACTAGTTTTTACTTCATAGTTTTAGATAAAACTGGATACATCATCGGTAGGACTGTAGCACAGTATTTTAGTAAATCTGTCTAGATTACAAGGAATTGTATAGTTCCAACTCATTGTGCTAGTACACTTTGTATCTATTGAATATGACTGCATTGTAATAAATTATTTTTATGCTGACTATATAAAATAATTTACACTCAATAGTTATTATTAGTGCTTATGCTTTTAATTTTAAAATAATTATTAGACACATATATTTAGTATTCGTTATTTTGATTAATAAAAGACTGCGATCTTTTACGGGCCAATAAATCCGGTGAGTTAGAAAACGACATTACGTACATGGTAGATATTAATTATTGACGGAATTCACATTCCGAATAGGGATTGATAATACTCTTTTAAGGAAACGTATAAGTTTTGATTATCTCAAACTTTGTAGGTAGATTTTATAATCTGATATATCAAATAAGTTAAGTAAAAGATCTTAAAAAATTATAGAAGAGGTCGATTAAATATTGTAATAACCCGCATTCTTGAAACCAATATAAATGAAAATGTGAATTAAACTTAGTCAGTACGTTAGCTATGGAAAGAAATTCTGAACGTGACTCTCTAGAGAAGAGCTAAACAAAATTTAGAGTTTTCTTGAACCCGAGTATTGGGATAGGCCAAATCTAGTATTACTTTAAAATTACAAAGTTGAGAGAAAGTCTTTAAGCTCAATAAAAAAAAATAAAAAGTATGGTTTAAAGGTTAGATAAGACCAATTTCTTCACTAAAATCTAAATGCACACAAGACCCAATACTAAGGACGAGGCCCAAGTAAAAAGAATGACCAAACTCAAGCCATGTCCAAATTCTTAAATTTAGGCCCATAAAAAATTAAAAGAAAGTACATGAATAAAACCCAACCCAAAGATTCAAGAAAATGCTCAACTTTAATTCTTTGGCCCAAAATTTTAAATAATGAATTATTAAATACAAAAATCAAATATTTAAAACAAATAAAAAAATAAAAAATAACCCATGTGACCGGCCACATGGAGATGTGTGCCAAAAAGTACAAAAGTTGTACTTTGGTTGCTTTTTAAAATTTTTCTTAAAAGCATGCAACCATTGTATTATTTTGGAACTATTCCGTATAAAATTAGCATTTTTGTATGGAATTAATATTTTTAAATTTTATTTATCATCTTTTGAGTTAAAATTTATTTTTTAAAAAATTAGATAAATCTTATCCACCAATTGTCTTTTGTGTTAAAATATCTTCGTAAATATTTTAAACACATTTTTGTTTTTTTTATCTGCAAGAATTTTATTCAGCTAATTTTTTTTTCCAACTCT
The DNA here is from genome assembly GCA_032270985.1 of Heliamphora pulchella. Taxonomy (NCBI): domain Eukaryota; kingdom Viridiplantae; phylum Streptophyta; class Magnoliopsida; order Ericales; family Sarraceniaceae; genus Heliamphora; species Heliamphora pulchella. Next base: position 2,673 of record JAULJZ010094585.1, read on the forward strand.
TCATCATTTTTCCCTTGACAACACATAGGTCTACGACGACAAAATTACAAAATAGGTTCATACCTATCAAATTGTAATTGCACTTAAGTACTTCCCTCAAACCTATATAAATAGAAAGCCAACCCCACCCAATTCTCATTAATAAAATTTGGCTAAGTGTGGGATTTCTAGAGAGAGAAAGAGAGAGAGAGAGAGAGAGTGTTCTTGGAGAAGAAGAAGAAGAAGAAGAAGAAGGAAAGGAAGAATGTTGATCTTGGGTGGGCTAAGGCTAAGTCATCGACTTTCATAGATCAAGAATTCGAGGTAGGCATTCATGGAACTATATTTAACCTTCTCTTCTAACCCCTCTCTACAACATTTAATAAGATTTAAAAATCTAAGAACAAACTTAAAAACAAGAAGGTTTAAAAAGAATTGAATAAGAGATAGCCTAGTTGTTGTAGTTGGAATAACGCCTTGTGATTTTTTTTCTATGGGTTAAACAAGCATGATATGTGAATATTGAGACCTCTGGAGTATATTAATTTATGAGCTTAAATAACATATATGGACTCGTAATACAAGTTAAACAAGGATATGAACAAGTTTATCAAAAAAAAAAAAACTAAGAAAAAACACTTACTTCCGTCTTACCCAAATTTTTCAGTGAACCAAAAAGTGTCTTTTTCCAAACCTATTTTTACTTGAGCTTCATGAAATTATTTATAGCATGTGTGATTTTTGGTAGCATCTAGAATAATGTTTAAGTGCCCCAAATATAATTTTTACGCTTTTACGCTAAAGTAGCAGAAAAATAGCTCAAATTGTCAAATTTTAAAAAATTTTAGAAAAATATCCTCATGTTAAACTTTATGTTTAGAGTTAGATTTTTAAGTTATTTTTCATTTAAAGTTTATTTGGAGTGATTTGAGTGGACGATTTTTCCAAAAATTGTTTTTTTACCAAATAGTGTCATTTTTGGACATTTTCTGTTCAACGAATTTTTGCCCCTATTTAGAGACACAACACGGCTTAGCTTTCTTTATGAAAATTTATCTAACATGTATATCTATCACTCCGTAAATTCGTAACAAATTACTGAGGATTAATATTTTAAAAGTATTTTACGGTGAAACTAACAGATTTTGAATTTTTGGTTAATGATGATGAGCAATACTTAGTAAGTGATTTAATTACCACGAGTGAGTTCAAGTCTTGGTAAGTGTTTGTTTGACTCCAAGAGCTAATAAAACATTATAAATAATGAGTTTTTCTTTAAAAATTTAAAAGAATAAGGTTTAAGCTATCAACCATAAAATCGACCTGAAAACCCGAACTATTCTTTTACCGTTTGATAATAGGAGATAGTGCCAAATGTTTACGTAATGTTTTGATTACTTAATTGACACCGGGGTTTTATCATCAGAAAATATAGTAGAAGGTCTGACCGGAACTTCAATTCGAAAAATTAAAGTTTGTAGTTAGAGAATCGACCAAAAGGTATTCATCTAAATTAACTGTAATGGCACGGATTTTATTTTTGATCATTCGATATCAAAAAGTTTTTATCTGGAGCCTATTTCAACGATTGCCAGTCCAGTTTTTATTTTTTGAAAAATCATTTACAATTGGTATCAGAGCTGTTTTGATTTTATTTTCGATTAATTGAGAGATCGGGTAGATTTTGAATTGTGCTAATTTTAATTTGCAGGTGTTTTAATCCCGATTTTATGATCGTCGTTATATTCATGTTTGATTGAATGTTTTGAATGATAATTTAATTAATTTTTTAATTACATGGGTAGATCGTGGTAGTTTATGCTTTTTTAGTTCGATTGTGAGCCTACGGGACATAGATTTTTATGTAAATTTTTTTGTTTATTTTTAAATATTATTTAGAATATTTAAGAATATGTTTGAACATGCAAGAACACGAAAAGCATGCAACGGCATAATCGACAGCACGACGGTGGAAAAAATAGTAGTAAACAGTGCTGGAAAAAATAGTCCAAAAATAATGAAAAAATCGGGCGAAAAATAGGCGGCAAGCAAGCAGTAATTTTAGCGGCGGCACTGGGCTGTTTCGGGGATATTTTCAAGCTTTTTCGAGACTACTTTTGAGACGTTCTACAAAATAACATGTTACTGGATATTAGTGCTAAAAACAGGAAGAAACAGGAATCAAAACCACTACGAAAAAGCCCAAACGGGGGGCAGCAATAGGGCGGCAGCGCAAGGGTGTGGCGGTGCTGTTTTCAGCGGCCATCGAAAGCTGTTTTTTGAAATTTTCTTGAATCAGAATTTTTACAGAAAAATAGTATTTTTTAGAGTTATTTTTTAGAAAAAATAGGGTCAAGAACAGATTTCGGGAGAGGCGACAAAAGCCACCTGAAGTGGCGGCAAACAGGCGATGCCGGTGTTTCGGCTGTGGTGGTGCTGGTTTAGGATTGTTTTGTTTGGAATTTTATGATGTTTTTAAGGCTCGAGAGTGTTGTATATGTATAATACTGCATATCGAGGAATTGTTGGAGGCAAAACTGCCAAGATCATTATTTTTGTAAACGATTTTCAGTAAAAAAATAACTAGACGGGCAAACACCAAATCGGGCTCCAGATAAAACTTTTGACGTTGAACGATCAAAATTAAAATTCGTGCAACCATAGTTAATTTAGAAAAATACTTTTTTGTCGGTCGAATCTTCAATTACATTTTTGATTCCCAGTTGAAGCTCATGTTACACTTTCTACTGTTCCATTATGCGATTCTTGAATGTAGTGTGAGTTACAATTTATCAAGAACTCATACCAACAGAATTTGGATAGTTTTAGTTTTGAAGACAAGTTATGAAATTGATTCAGCCTACCCACATATTTATAAGACTATAGCAGGGGCTTGTGGAGTAATTATAAGTAAAACTTTTAGTGGAATACAGACATCTATCAACAATTTTCGCAATTAAGCAAATCTCATAACTCTATTTGTAATTATGAAAATCTTACAGTGATGCTTGTAATTTTCATAAAACACTGAATTACAGTTCATACCACTAAGAAACTATAATTGTATATGACCCATAATCTTAAGATCTTTTTGCATTGAGCTCATGTTATTAAATGTTTAACATTTCTTCCCACATTAAGATTCTTGATACTCGCCAATTAAATTTAATTACTTAGAATTTAATTTAATCGGCATTTTGAAATTCCTTAAGCCCTTCCGCTTAACTTATTTGACCTCCGGATAATTAAATCCACCTGTAGAGTTTGGCACAGTTAAAATTTATAAGCTTCCTTAAGGGGGTATCGCCAATCTCGATCCTTTGCGATGTGGATTCTGTCAATAATTAATATTCACTATAAAAATAATATCGATATCCAACTCACCGAGAATATCGACTCATATAGAATTGCATCATCTAATGAATCAAAATAACGAATATTAAATATACGCAAATCAATAATTATTTTAAGATTAAGAGTATAAGCACTATTTATAATAACATTGGGGTGTGAATTAATTTATATAGTCAGTATAAAATTAATTATCCCAATGTGTCATGTTCAATACACACAAAGTGTACTAGTATAGAGAGTCGGAACAATAGACGATACTATTATCTGTTTTCTGTAACCAAGACAGACCTATTACAACTTTGTGTTACAGTTGTACCAATGGCATGTCTATTTTCATCTAAACTGTGAATATAAAATTTATATTCTGCAATAATCTAAAATCTGATATTCTGTGTGCAAGTCGTACTCTACACACTAGATTAAATACTATACAGAATAAAAGACATCCATGCATAACATTAAAAAAATGAGACACATACATTACTCAGAAAGATTCTCATTAATTTTGCAATAGTCTATGGAGTGTAAACCGTGTGGTGACTAGTGGTTTTGGTGCTAGGCTGTTTGGCAACATTTCCCCTTAGTTAGCTTGTGGCGCCGGTTTATTTATAATTACGAAGGAGCTGAAGCTAGGCAGACTCTTATTCGGTGTTTCTTGTTGGGATCCACAGGCAGCAGCAGTACTCGTGGGTCTCGTTTTTTGGTATTAGGTATTTTTTGCCGATTTACCGTAAATGTGGGACTCAATGGTACTGTTGTGGAAAGGTCATGCATGCTGTGCGGTCAGGTTTGGGATAGTGGGGCTGTGCGGTTTATCTTAAACCATGGGCGGCACATGGGTGGTACTGTAACTGTTGTGGCGAGACCCTAAGAGTTTTGTGCTCAGCAACTAAATATTGCTTATATGTAACAGAACGTTCGGTGCTACAGGTCTTAGCAATCTGGTTGGGTTGTGGCCTGCGGGACCCGCGAGTTACAGCTAGTTTTAACAGGTAGTGATTTGTGGGCCCGTGTGGTAGATTCATGGGTTAACCTTCGGAATTTGGTGCACCAAGTGGGAACTTAAGCTTACTCTTAAACATGGTGGACCCAAGTGGTGGGACCCACTCGAGAATTTTTATTAAGGGTTGTTGGCAGATTGTTTATTTTATTTGCAATAGATGATAACCTTTTAAAGGTTGGTGGTTGCGAGTATTTAGTTTTAACCGTCCCAAGTTTTTTGTGGACCCATGAAATTTATGGGTAAATAGCTTCTGGCTCGATGGTGTTATAGCTCGAAGGCTTCTTGAGTCACTGGTTTGTGTTTAGTGGTTTTTATCGTATCTCTACATTGTTTGGGAGGTGTTCAATTTCTTACTCGTTAGGACGCGAAGATCGGCTTGATGACTTTCCGAGCAATGGTTCTTCTGCGTAGAGAACTTGTTTCTTAGACTTCCTTAGCTTGTGGGGTTTGGGTGCTTTCTTGGCGATGCTGAAGTTTGGTTTAGGCTTCAGAGGAGTTTTGGGTGCTGGTCATTTATCTAGACATGAATAATGATGCCTACTTTTTGGTTGGACCACCAACTTTTTTTTGGGGATAATTTGACCACCAACTTTGTCTCTTATCAGATGTCTTGTTATCTTGTTTTTGTCTAAATTTTGAAAACTATTACCCTTCAAAGAGCCAATCTTCAGCAGGGATTAGGAGTTTCAGTAGTCTGGTTTGTTGATGAGGTTTGGTCTTCTGTTTGTAATTTGTTGTTCTTACCCTATTCATGCGGGTTGTGCATGAAATTTGATTTATTAGGAGTTCCCCTGCTACCAAGTGGGGGTTGGGTGTGTTTTGTTATTGTGTTATTAGGTTTTTTTTGTTCATCTTAGGTTGTTTTGTTGTTAGGAGGTCTCCTCCTAAATGGTAGCTGATGTATTTACCTAGGTATACCCCTTGTAAACATGTAAATTTTTTTTATGTCACAATTAATTACCAAAAAAAAAAAATTCTCATAAAATAGAAAATTAATAAAATTAAATACTAAAAACATGATTTTCAGTATACCAACCCTAACAATCTCTCACTTATACTCAAAACTATACTGCCATACATCTGACTCTCATGCTCTCTACATAACTATCAAAAGTCTAAGCCGGTAAATTCTTTCTAAAAGGATCTGCAATGTTGTCTCCTGATGTAATCTTGGTCATAGTAACATCAACTCTTTGTACAATTTCTCATATCAAGTGATACTTACGATCAATGTGCTTTTCTTTCTTGTGGACTCTTGATTTCTTTGAGTTTGCAGCCACTTTGCTATTGTCACAATAAAGTGTAATAGCTGATTGAACTAAAGGGACCATCTCTAGATCCAACTGGAAGTTTTTGAGCCAAACGGCCTCCTTGACTGCTTCAGAAGCTGCTACGTACTTGGCCTCCATGGTGAAATCAGCAATGTAGAACTGCTTGATACTCCTCCAACTTATAGCTCCACCTTCTAAGGCAAACATATATCATGAGGTAGACTTATGGGAATTCTTGTTAAATTAAAAATCTGAGTTTGTGTACCCCAAAGGTACTAGACTGTTTGTTTGGTAAACCAACATATAATCCTTAGTACTTTTCAAGTACTCAATTATATTCTTTACCGCAGTCTAATACTCCTACACTGGGTTAAACTGATATCTGCTAACCATGCTAACGGCAAAATAGATGTCGGGTCTAGTGTAAAGCATAGCATACATAAGGCTTCCTACTGCCGATGCATAAGGAACCGCCTTCATCTTTTCTATTTTATCAGGCGTCTTAGGACACTGATTCTTGGATAGAGTGATTCTATACCTAAAAGAAAAAAATTCTTTCTTGGAATCCTGCATGCTAAAATGAGCAAGGATATCATTGATATACTCTACTTGTGATAAACCCAATATCTTTTATTTTCGATCTTGCACAAGCTTGATTCCAAGGATGTGACTGACTTCTCCCAAGTTCTTCATATCGAACTGCCCAGATAACCATACTTTAATCGTAAATAATGCCCCCACATCATTTTTGATGAGCAAAATATCATCTATATAAAATACTAGGAAGATTACCACGCTTCCGTCATGCTTCTTGTACACACATGACTCATCTGGACTCTGATCAAAATCATAAAACTTAATGGCTTGATCAAACCGAGTGTTCCAAGACCTCAATATCTGCTTAAGTCCATAAATGGATCTCTTAAACTTATACAACATGTGTTCCTGGCCCTTTGCCATGGATCCGTCTAGTTGTATCATATAGATACATTTGTCAATACTTTCGTCAAGAAAAGCTGTCTTGACATCCATTTATCAGATTTCGTAATCAAAATGAGTAGCAATGGATAAGAGAATCTGGATAGACTTAAACATGCCTACTGGCTAAAAGATTTTCACATAATTGATCCATTCTTTCTAAGTGAACCCTTTAGCAACAAGCTTAACATTGAAAGCTTCAATCTTTCCGTCTACTCCTCTATTCCTCTTGTAGTTCCAGTTGCATCTAATGAATTTTATCCATTTGGGTGGTTCTACAAGTTCTCAGACCCGATTGGAATACATAAATTTCATCTCTGAATTCATAATCCTTTGCCAAAGATCTGCATCTTTGTCCTAAAGTGTTTCATTATAGTTACAGGGCTTGGTATCTAGTTCTGCCGGAATCTTGTCAAAAGGCTCTCCCAAGAACATATACCGATTAGGCTGATGAACAACCCTCCCACTACGACGAGACACTACCTGTGTCTGTGTATGTCACGCCCGAAAACCTAGGGTCACGTGAAAATTCACCAAACATCCGTTTTATATGAAAATATAAGTTTTCATATAATGAAATCCGCCTGTTGAAACCAATAGAATACCCAACAAAATGCATTTCTCATATATAAATGACATACAGTTCCAGTATGCATACAGTATATCGCCTTACGGCGTACAAAACCTGCCTTCAGGAACAAGCATACCAAAAAGAAAAACTATAAAAGTCTTTTGCCACCGCGGGCACCACCAAATCTACTCCTCATCCACAGCATCACCTGAAAATGGTTTTACAGAAAAATTTCACCCATGAGCTGAAGCCCAATAGAAAACAGACTATAAAGCTATAAAGCAAGAATGCAATCATATGGTGGGAGCGAACTCAACCACAAAACCCAAAATCGTATTCCATCAGACCACCACGAGTCTCAAAACGATTTTATTTCATAAAATCCTTGTTTTCAATCCTTAAAACTATGTTCTGCAGATAATGCAAATAAACTACCATAGTTAAGGAAAAACAGTAATCAAAACTTGTTCCCTCACGAAATGTACCATCGTGGAAAAAGAATAATATGATCATATGTACCGACTCTATCACAAGGGGACAGAGAAAATAACTATAGACTCATGTCCATTACCCTAAACTCTAGCCATTCAAAACTCGCTAGGTAATGACAAGTTCTATACGGAGCACCACGACGAAAATGCTGACTTTACGGGCGACCACCCGAGGGACAAAAGCACCCAAACTGATCTTCTTTATGGAAACTACCCCGAAGGATAACAAAGGTGCATACACTGTGCACGTTTCTAGACTTTCACCGAGGGCAACTCGTGCCAAATACACATCATCCCGGTACATATCGATAATCTTCTAAAAATCGAATCGTAGCTCAACTACGAAAATCTTTCACAAATATACATTATACATGTATATATAGATCCATCCATCAACATGGAGATCAAACAAAATATTTCAAAATATTTTTTTAGAAAAATAGTTATACAACACATGTATAAACCAGGGATCCAATCCATGAACCATGGAGATCAAACCAACATATGTAAAAACATATTTTCATCAAAATATTTTAGAAGTTGAGCCTTAACCCCCAGGGTTAGCTCCAAACCTCCAGTAAACATATTTTTCCCAAAAATTTTCGTAAAAACTCCTTTTTCATCGATTAAACCACTCGAGGAAAGCCAATACCCAACCACCGACCCACCCAAACATCACCAACAGCCCACACAGGACCCCAGTCGACCGGCCCAAGTCCCCAGTCGACTGAAAAACTCTTTGAAAAAAGAGAACCAAGACAGAAACAATTTCAGTCGACTGACCTCCCAGGTCCAGCCGACTGAACTCATAGCATGATGATCCAGTCGACTGAACTCATGAGTTTAGTCGACTGAACTCACCCAGAAAGTGTTTTTGAGCTACGATTTTTGCATGTTTTTGCTTTTAAACCTCAAATCAAACCCCCAAACACCCTCAAACATCAACACGCCCAAGCCTCACGCCAAAACCTCAAAAAGAAACCCTCAAAACGCACTTTCATCCACCGAAAATGCCAAAAAAATAGTTTTGAATATAAAACCAAATCTAAAACATAAATCACCTTTTCATGCATTTTTAAATGGTAGAAATGCACAAGATTACATATTACACCCTTATAGAGCAGTAGAATCTGAGATCCTACCTCATTGGGTTAAAAACTCGACGCCTCAATCTACGTGCAAATTCGAGGTTCGTCGAAATCAAAATCCGTCTGGATGGATGCATAGACCATGATGCCAATAGTAAGGATCCGCTGTTGGATCGTTGAAAATCAAGCTCCGGGCCCCCGAGAAGTTAGAGAGAAGGTAGAGAGAATTTGAAAGAAAATTTAAGAGTTAAGTTTTGAAAATATCTAACTCCAGATATATATAGACCTCCAAATTATCTTTTTTTTTGAATTTTTAAAATTCGCATAGAAACTCTCTACAATCCCGGGAAGCAACCCCGCATGCTTATTTTAACCAAAACATGCATCAAAACACATATAAGCATATTAAAACAAAAATATCAAAAAAGCGTCAAAACACCGAATATGCATATATATAAAAAGTGAAACGGTACAGGGTCTCACAACTCTCACCCCCTTAAGGAATTTGCCCCCAAAATTCACTACAAGGTCACAAGGTGAATAACTTCGAGTATCTCGCACGAACCCCAGACTCAAGGTCCCAAGTCGCTTCTTCAACCCCGTGATGAAGCCACTGAACTTTGATATAGGCAATCGTTCTTCCTCGCAACTCCTGTTCCTTCATATCCAGAATCTTCACAGGACGCTCCTCATACGTCACATCCTCATCAACTCGCAACTCAGTCCAA
>JAULJZ010094616.1:0-12134 GCA_032270985.1 Heliamphora pulchella
ATCCATCAACATGGAGATCCATAAGCATGTAAAACATACATCCAAAACGTTTTAAAAGTTGAGACTCAACCCCAAAGGTTAGCTCCAAACCTCCAAAAATATGTTTTCCAACGTTTTCTCAAAACTCCGTTTTCAACCAATCCTTTTGAAAACCACGGATGCCCCATTTGGAAAACATATGACCTCAAAAAGTCATCGGATAAGCATCACACGATGAAAGCCAAAGCCAAAAACACCAAAAATCTCAAAATTGTCCAGACCGCCCGACACACCGCTCGATCGGTGAAAAGACCGCTCGAGCTGTCTCAAACCAGTTTTGGTTTCCCAGAAACAGCAGCAAGTTTTTCAACATAAAAACTTGTTTAAACACAAAATCCAAGCCTCCGAACACCTGTTTTGATACTCATGAGTATACACAAACCCGAAACAACCACATAGCTTTGATATAAACTACCAAAACCCGAAAAGGATTCACAAAATCCAATTTCATCCAACCAAAAAATGGTTTTAAAGGAAAAACCCAATTTCTCACACATAAACACCTATTTAGAAAAACTATGAACATCCACGAGTTCAAAATGTGTAATAAACCAACTAAAAGCGAATAACATGCTTTTAATCCAAATAACGTGGTTTAAACATGAAAAGCAGGCTTAAAAACATTTTTAAGGAAAATCACTCGGTGAAAACACCTATAATTGCATATAACTCCCTTAAACATCCATACAGTCTAGGATCCTACCTCATAGGGTCACAAACCCGAAGCTTTACCAATCGGTGAAAAGCAAAAGCCGCCGAAACACAATTTCATTCAGATGAAAAGGAAGCCCGCGGCGTGTACATCAAGAATCCGTCTTCTAACCACCAAGATCCGAGCCCGAACACACCTAAAGCCTAGAGAGAAGTCAGAGCTAGGGTTTTAGGCTTTTAGAAGAGATTAGGGTAAGCTTCCAAATGAAGCTTTACACAAAAACCAACCATTCCACCGCCATAAAAAGCATTCTGTCCAAACAGACCACTCGATCGGTCAAAAGACCGCTCGAGCGGTTCCCCATTTCACTACACAGCTATCCCAACTTCAAACGATGATATCTCCTTCATCCGAACTCCAAATAGGGTCATTCTCGAGCTCAAATTGAAGCCCCAGAAGTCTACTTTCCAATGGTTGAAGCCTCATACCAAAAAACATTTTGTACAAGGAGATATGACCAAATTAGTGAAAGTATGTCACTTTTCACCACATGTTTTTCACATGTTTTTACCCGAACATGTCTTAAAACCACGTATTCTTCCTCAAACATATCTTTCACGCATATCCAAGTTCAAAACATTCACCAAGGTCATGTCTAACTCTTACTCCATCAACACTTAAATCATTCCCCAAAAATGAAAGAGGTCTGGGTCTCACAACTCTCTCCCTCTTTAAGGAATTTTGTCCCTGAAATTCAACACTGAACACAAGCCAAACACCAGCCCATCGGTCATCAACCTCAAATATAAACCCATCAATACTGTACAATAGCAGAAAAGCCCTAACAACTGAAAACCCAAACTTGTCATCAAATAAGGAAAACACGGCTAGAAGATTCAGTCTTCACGCTGACTGCCCACACGTGCAAGTCCCATTGACACCACTGTTATCCATGGGACATCCTTAACACGTTGGATCAAAACGCAACTCACACCGTTCACAAACCCACTCTAACGACAAATGCATCGTATGAGACCAGTTGACCAAAATACCTGATCCCAAACATTCTTTATTATCACGTCACAATACACACCAAGGACTATCTCCACAAGTCCAACACACGATGTCGAACTTCGACATTAATCACAAGAAGTCACATGTCTTACACAAAAACTTTACCCAAGCTTTGACAATAGCCAACCGATCACCAACTTTGATACCATCTTGTTACCCTGCTGATGCTGACAATGCCACCTCAAAGCTGGTACGGCCCCCATCCACGAGTAACAATACAACACGCACTCTAGAGAGAAGCTCTCTCACTCACCTAGACATCAGAACACATCTCAGCAAATCCTCAAACCGTCATTCCTAATCCATCACAAACTACTATTCTCACCCCGGGGGAACAGCAGGAGGTACACCATGGTCCTAGACAAGGTTTCACACAATCGAAAACCAATCCGGCATCACAACCATAAGGCACCTGACTCCAACGAGTCACTCGACCTAACACGTCGTGCAGATAGATCACCTCATAGGTACCTAACAACCTGCATAAACTCAACCATGCCCCCCGTGCAACAGCACATCATTACTCATTACTACACAACTCAATGCCTCTTCATCAGATTACTGATATCAAGGCTACAGATCAACGGACTCACAAAATTCTACCAAAAACTTACCATACACATATCGCGGCCATACTTTTCGTCAAAATTCCCGCTCTGCCAAGAGCTAGAACCATACACACACTCAATGGTCAAAGATCCTCAACTGATCACTATAAAAGAACTTTACAACTCAACACCAACTCCCAAGCATTCCTGTCTACCTATCGAACCTCACATGGATCACAATCCAAATGGTTCAACCATCCGTCGAAACCACGAAGGATAGTCCAACCATCCCTCAATCACAGCGATATAAGTTCCCGAGTCCGAACACGGTCACAACACGAGTCACTACACTAGTCGCAACACAAGTCACAACACGATTCATAACACAAGTCACAGCACAAGTCATAACACGAGTCACAACACGAGTCATAACACGAGTCACAATTCGGGTGCCGTTCCACTAAGATTTTACCGGCTCAAAACACAACCAAAACCCAACCAATCAAGAACCTAGCATCTCCATCCAACCGAGATGAAACAACTCGCACCAGACAATCGTCTACAAGAAGGCTCTCTCTCTCCTTCCATCCAAGGGAAAGAAAAGGGCCAACAAGAAACCACGACCCAACCTCAGCATATTGCCAGCATACTTCCAGTACGCTTCAACACTTAGCCTCTATGAACTCTGCAAGTCCTACCTCGAGGCCATATAGACTACAGTCACGCAGCTGCTGTCAACTCCGATCACGATACTCAGTTCATCTGCTACGCAACCTAACTCCTACTAGGAAAATCACAATCACATCACAGTCTCAAGCCCACTGTCCAAGGCACAGCTCCAATCAAAGGGAAACCCAATCCAGAGACCTTTCTTCCAGAGTTACTAATAACCCTGACAACCATGCAGACACCTTCCGCACTTTCACTCTCAAAACACACATCGATCACTGGCATCGCAACCCTTGTTTTCTCACCTATCACCCCAGACCAATCCAACCACACGGTCCACTACTGAACCTCGACACTCCACACATCGTTCCCATGAGCAAACAACATACCCAGGATATGTCATCTCAGCACTAAGCCAACCACATGAACCTAGCACAGTTTCCAAACGCGGGAGTGATACTCGTCGCAAGAATCCTTACACATTCCCATATAGCCATCACCCATGCTCTTCCTAGCATAACTGCAACTCACACTCATTCCTATATCCTTGAGCTCACTCACTCAGAACTCAATTCCTAAACCTCAAAAGGTCAACAGAACTGCTCGGACTACCAATAACATCTTGCCTAAGGAATATCTCCAGAACCACTCATGTTTTACTATTCCCACATACACCCGACCAAGGATTACTACGCTCCCATCCACTATGTTCCCGTCCATACCCCATCCTGAGTACATGGCTCATGACATAGCATGGCTCAAGATGTACCTAATCCATCAGACGGCCAAACTCGACTCACTGAGGAGTTCCACAACATACTAGGCGATCGACGCTCAACCCATAACCATACCTCTGCAACTAATAACAACCGAGTCACACATGACCAAACCCAAACCACGGTCTCGTCGCCTCTAAGGGTGTACAGGTTATATAGAAAGAAAACATGAGACACGACAACCTAAGGTCAATCTATCATGTTATCTCTACCACATACCACATAATTATGCTAACACATAGCCACAATGATCATGCGGACACAACATCGATACCGACGAGAACCGACAAGAATGACGCGTCACTTTGGACAACCTACCTGGATTGCCTACTAGAAATCACGTCCATGAAACGCATTTCTAACTTGGCTCCCAAGTCTGTCAATCCAAACATAAGACTAATCAATCCTAAAGTCCAACCTCCATACTCACATATACACAACATCAACATCCTCCAAACACAAGCAACCAAGCACACACATATCTTTCCTCACAAGGTAACACACCCACGTCTCTCACAGCTCATAGGTATTCGAACCAAGAGCACTGATACCAAGTTGTCATGCCCCAAAATCTAGGGTCACGTGAAAATCTACCAAACATTAGTTTTATAAAAATAGGTTTTAATACATTCAAATCCAACTGTTGAAATCAAAAGAAAACCCAATATGTATCTCTCATAAACAGTAAACATCCTATATTACATGCATAAATATATTGCCTTATGGCATACAAAATTGGCCTTCAGGAACAGGCATAACAAAGAGGGAAACTACTAAGGTTTTCCGTCATCCGTCATCACGGGCATCAAAGTGATCAACATCTATATCATCACCTAAAAATGATTTTGTAATGAAAATCCCACCGTGAGCCGAAGCCTAATAGAAACAGACTATAAAGCTGTAAAACAGGCAAGATATGCAATCATAAAGTGGGAGCTAACTCGACCACAGAACTGAAAAGGTTTTACATCACAAAACCCCAAGTTTTTCCACAACCCTCCAAAATAGTTTTCCCTTCACAACCAAGCATTTAAACATTGCAAATAACATTTTACAGTTGAAGGAAAAGAATAACCAAAATAGTACTTTCCCACTCGGATCACAGACCGAGGAAAGATAAAAATAGTTTTCTCCACTCGGGCTACACCACCGAGGAGAAAGATAAAATAGTATTTTCTACTCGGAACACACATTGAGAAAAATAAAATAGTTCGCTCCACTCGGACCACAGCCGAGGAGAAAGATAAAATAGATCCACTCAGAACACACTGCCGAGGATCTAGCAAATGATTCCTATGTACCGATTCCGTCACAAGAAGACAGATGTAGAAACTATAAACTCATGCTCCTTTACCCAATCCCCATACATCATGGGACTGGTTATGTAAATGCAAGTTCTACACGACGCCACGACAATGCAATAACTTAGTTTACAGCCCAAAACCCGAGGGAACAAAGTACCTAACTGCCTAGTTTACGGGGATTAACCCGAAGGATCAAGGAACCTACTCTGCGCACGTTTTTGGAATTACACCAAGGGCAACTCGTGCCACATACCCGCTATCCCAGTACATCTACGAATCATTTCACAAAAATCGAACCGTAGCTCAACTACGAAAAACATTTCCATAAAAATAGTTATACATCAACACGTATAAAAAGGGATCCAACATCCATCAACATGGAGATCCATAAGCATGTAAGACATACATCCAAAACATTTTAAAAGTTGAGACTCAACCCCAAAGGTTAGCTCCAAACCTCCAAAAACATGTTTTCCAACGTTTTCTCAAAACTCCGTTTTCAAACCATCATTTTGAAAATCACTGATGCCCCTTTGGAAAACATAGAACCTCAAAAAGTCATCGGATAAACATCACACTATCAAAGCCAACGCCAAAAACACCAAAAATCTCAAAACTGTCCAGACCGCTCGACACACCGCTCGATCGGTGAAAAGACCGCTCGAGCGGTCTCGAACCAGTTTTGGTTTCTCGAAAATAGCAGCAAGTTTTTCAACATAAAAACTAGTTTAAACCCAAAATCCAAGCCTCCGAACACCTATTTTGATACTCATGGGTATACACCAACCCAAAATAACCACATAGCTTTGATATAAACTACCAAAACTCGAAAAGGATTCTCAAAATCCGATTTCATCCAACCAAAAAATGGTTTTAAAGAAAAAACCCAATTTCTCGCACATAAACACTCATTTTGAAAAACTATGAACATCCACGAGTTCATAACATGCAATAAACCAACTAAAAGCGAACAACATGCTTTTAATCCAAATAATGTGGTTTAAACATGAAAAGCAGGCTTAAATGAATTTTGAAGGAAAATCACTCAGTGAAAACACCTATAATTGCATATAACGCCCTTAAACATCCATACAGTCTAGGATCCTACCTCATAGGGTCACAAACCCAAAGCTTTACCAATCAGTGAAAAGCAAAAGCCGCCAAAACACAATTTCATTCGGATGAAAAGGAAGCACGCGGTGTGTATATCAAGAATCCGTCCTCCTACCACCAAGATCCGAGCCCGAACAAACCCAAAGCCTAAAGAGAAGTCAGAGCTAGGTTTTTAGGCTTTTAGGGGAGATAAGAGGAAGCTTCCAAATGAAGCGCTGCACTAAAACCAACCATTCCACCGCCATAAAAAGCATTCTGTCCGGACAGACCGCTCGATCGGTCAAAAGACCGCTCGAGCGGTTCCCCATTTCACTACACTGCTGTCCCAACTTCAAACGAAGATATCTCCTTCGTTCGAACTCTAAATAGGGTCATTCTTGTTCTCAAATCGAAGCCCCAGAAGTCTACTTTTCAATGGTTTAAACCTCATACCAAAACTCATTTTTTACAAGGAGTTATGACCAAATTAGTGAAGATATGTCACTTTTCATCACATGCTTTTCACATGTTTTTACCCGAACCTGTCTTAGAACCTCGTATTCTTCCCCAAACATATCTTTCACGCATATCCAAGCTCAAAAAATTCACCAAGGTCATGTCTAACTCTTACTCCATCAACACTTAAATCATTCCCCAAAAATGAAAGAGGTCAGGGTGTCACAGTGTGTGTTGCACGAGTTGTGTGCATTGCATCGTTGGGGGCTGCGGTCCTACGGTGAAAGTTCGTGAAGATGTGTGTGTTGAACGGATTGCGTACGTTGTGTGTGTTGCATAGTAGGGGGCTGCGGTCCTATGGTGAAAGTCCGTGAAGATGTGTGTGTGGCACAGGTTGCGTGCGTTGTGTGTGTTGCACGGGTTGTGTGCGTTGCATAGTTGGGGGCTGCAGTCCTATGGTGAAAGTCTATGAAGATGTGTGTGTTGCACGGGTTGCGTGCATTGTGTATGTTGCACGATTTGTGTGCGTTGTATAGTTGGGGGCTGCGGTTCTTTGGTGGAAGTCTAAAAAGATACATGGATTGCATGAACTGCATAGTAAGACGGATAGACCAATTTTCAAATTAGTTTTATGAGTCATGTGAATCGCGATCTAAAAATCCTTTTTCAACTATTTTCAAGGCTCCTGTGAGTGAGTTAAAACGATGGTTTGTAGCCTCACTTTTCCGTTGTATATGAAAATTGTTTTAAAGGCTTGAAAAAGAGTCTAAAACTAGATTCGTTTTCCTAGCATTTTTAGCATATACTGCATGTGTTGTCTAGTATCTGCTAAGCTTTGGCTCATGGTATCAAATTTGATTTTCTTCAGGTGCCGGTCACGCTGGTTGATCTGGAGGTGCTGGAGAGGTGGAAGAGTTGTAGTCTTCCTTTTTGTTCTTTAGTTACATGTATGTTGTATGATATTTTCTCGGTGTTGGAACCGTATAATATATGTCGTTTGGTGATTATACACAATGCATGTATGGTTTTATTTGAGAGTGTATTCTTGAGTTGGTTATTGTGGGTCTTTCACGTGACCCGATGTTTGGGGCGTGACAGATTGGTATCAGAGCTCTGGGTTCTAATACCTAGAGCCGTGGGAAGAGGGTGCATCATCGTGTGAGGTTGATTGCGTGTGCTTGACTGCATGTGTTTAGATGTTTTGATAACATGAACGTGTTAGTTGTTAAGCATGAGAATGTTGTGTATATGTGAGCATAGGGGTTGAACTGTGGGATTGATTAGTCCTGCCTTTGGGCGTTTGGTTTACCAAACTTTGGATCCAAGTTAGAAACGCGTTTAGCTGACATGATTTCTAGCAGGAAATCTGATAGGTTATCTAGATTGATGCGTCATTTTTACCGATTATCCTCGGTATGTGGGGTTTGTTTAGCATGAATCAATGTGGCTACGTGTTAACATGCTTATGTGTGTTTATGTTCATGCGATGTGCTCTGTCTTATTTTCTTTCATATAGATGTGATGTCTGTGCGGAGAGGGCGATGCTGTGTTCGAGGCTGTGACCGTGGGTTGGAGTTGGTGGTGAACTCCGTTAGTGGTGTGCTGTGTTGAGACAGTGGTTGGTAAGGATGTGAGATTGAGGTGAGTTGTAGATCCCGAGTCTTGCGATAGTTGGCTATTGTTTAGGATGCCTGACCTTGTTTGACTATATCCTAGGAATGGTTTGGTTGGCCATCTCGTATGCCTATGTCGATTGTGATTGACGGTTTGTTGTTTGGACCTTGAGTTGAATTTCAGGGGCAAAATTCCTTTAAGGGGGAAGAGTTATGAAATCCTGACCCGTTTTCTTTTTTGGTGTTTTTCGACACGCGTTTCATGTTTTCGTTATAGCATGTTTTTATGCTTTTGATGCATGATCGGGGTTAGATATGCATGCGGGGCAGGTTTCCGGAGTCGTGGGATGTTGCGGTGCGAATTTTAAAAAAGTTTTAAAAAATGATATTTTGGGGGCCTATAAATATCTGGAGTTAGATATTTTCAAAAGATATTTTCAAAACTTCTCCACTAAGTTTTCTCTTTTTTCTCTCTGCCTTCTCTCTAACTTCTCGAGGGCCTAGGGTTTGATTTTCAACGATCCAACAGCGGATCCTTGTTATTGGCATCGTGGTCTACGCATTCATCAGGACGGAATTTCATTCTGGCAAAGCTCAATTTTGCACGTGATTTGAGGCGTTAAGTTTTTAACTCGCCGAGATAAAATCCTAGACTCTCATGTCTTATAAGGGTGCTACGTATAATCGTCTGTGTTTTTACCGGTTAAAAATGTATGAAAAATCGATTTAAAGATAGGGTTTTGGTTTAAAACCGTTTTTGTGTTGCTTTCGGATGGGAGAACCTGGTTTTGAGGTTTTTCTTTCGGTGGTTGTTGATGTTTTGGGCTCGTGTATGTCCGTGGGTGTTAATCATATGTGGATCGGTAGGTTTATATGTGTTTTGAAGCATTATAGTAAGTGTTTGAGAGTTTGGGGGCTTAGAATTCGAATCTGGGACGTTCTGGAGCGTCTGTGTACGCTGAAGGGTGCTTAAGCGCCGAGCGGGCACTTAGCGAACACTGCTCTCTGGTGGTGAGGCGCTCAAGTGCCTAGCGAGCGCTCAGCGAGCGCCGGGGCCGCAAGGCTATTTTTGAACCTTTTTCTTTTGATCATATTTGAACTTGAAATTGGGTCAGTTTTGTGTTCACATTGAAGCCCTAGAAGTCTTCTTTCCAATGACACCTCTCTCACATTAATATTCTTTTTGTAGAAAAAGTTATGATCAAAATAGTGGTGGTATGTCTGAATTTGTTAACCGTTTTTCACTTGTTTTTGGCCAAATGTTTAGGAAAAGCTAATTTTTCATCATTGAGAGAAACTTTTTATCAAATTTCTTGTCGCTTGGGAGCTGGTTTGTGTTTTGTGGCCATGTTGGTTGTGTGGGATTTCGTGTTGGCCGTGTTAGGCATGTGTGGTTCCGTGTTAGCCGTCACTATAAGGAAAAAAAAATTTTCGTGACAAAATACAATGACGAATTTGATTTTCTTCACTAAAAAGGTTATTTTAGCGAGAGAATATAAATTCCGTCACTAATACAGATCCATTCTGTGATGAATTTTGATTTTCCTCATAATTTTTTTTATTTATTAGTGAGGAGAATATTTTGTTACAAAATATATCTTTTTTGCAACGAGTTTTATATTTCCTCACAAAAATCCTTAATTATCGGTGACAAAAATATTTCGTCCCAATATTTGTCTTTTTATGACTAATTTTATATTTTTATCACCAAATAATCTTTGATTATTTACTACGAAAATAATTCCTCACCAAAAACTTATCATTTTATGAAAATTATAATATTTACTCACAAAAAAATATTTTATTATTGTTAATTGAGGATAAGTTTTCGTCATAAATTAAAAAAATTGGCGCGCAAAACTAAAACTGAAGGCAAAACTCTATTTGCCCTATTTCCCACCCTCCTGCCTCTTCTCCCGCGACTCCACCTTCTCCCAGTTTGAAAATCTCTTCAATCTCTTGCATCTCTTGACCCATGATCTTATTGCGCGATTGAAGATCCATCGTCAAAAACCCTAAACCTTGTTCCCACCAATTTTTCTTCTTCCTCTTCAATTTCTTCCACCACGATCGTGACAGGCTTGGCCACGATCGTCTTCCACGATTGAAGAATCCCTGGTCAGAAACCCTAGCTCTTCTTCGACCGATCACCGGCGATAGCGTACGAAGAACTCATCCCGCCTCTTTCGCTTCAAGTTCCTCATCTTCAAGTTAGTCCGCCTTCTTCCGCGATTGAAGCAGAGGACCCATCTTCTCCACTACTTCTCTGATCAGAACGAAGAACTCAAGCTTCAATTTTGATTCCCCATCTTCTCATCTCATTCCTATCAAGTAAGCCCTAAATATTGCGCAAATATGTTTGTGCCTGTTTAAATTTGATATTTATTGTATAAATGTGTTTTATGTAAGTATTCTCTGGTTTGTATTTAGCTGTTAGGCTGTGGGATATTAGATATAGTAGCCTTGACCTCTTATTCTTGAGCAACTATTCATTATAGGCAAGAGGTAAATATGATAAATTATATCACCCCACAATCATATAACTGCTTCAACGATTTTTCTTAAAAGAAATTGTCAAAACCAAAAGTAACTGATGGATGATAACCACCAAAGTGCCAGGAATGCCTGGAAAGTGCAAGCATATGCAGAGCAAACTTTTTTTTGAAATAAATGGAGTCATTTATTTACCATTCATTTTTAAAATTCGTTAAAGATATTTTTTTAATTTGTTCATATACATAATAATATTTGACGAACTTAATTTTTTGTATTAATATTCTACATACATAATGATTGTTAGAATGATTTTGATCATCAAAATATGGACCACACTCACTCACAATAAACAAAAATGGAGAGGAACCTAACTGATGTCCGTGGGTCAGTGACTATATTGAATTTTCTCTTTTCCTGTTATCATAATTTAATTATTAAATTTTCATTTCTTCTTATTACATTTACAGATTGAAAACATTGTTCTTGGGAAATGTATCTTTCCAAATATTGATATATATCGTTGCTTTTGTTTTTGTTCAGCTGATGCTTTAACCATTCATGATTCCTAATTTTCCATGAGTTTATTGAGTCA
Organism: Heliamphora pulchella; assembly: GCA_032270985.1. Lineage (NCBI taxonomy): Eukaryota > Viridiplantae > Streptophyta > Magnoliopsida > Ericales > Sarraceniaceae > Heliamphora > Heliamphora pulchella. Next base: position 11,312 of record JAULJZ010094616.1, read on the forward strand.
AGCATCTTGGGTATTATTTGATTTGTTTGAGGACAAATAAGAAAAATCATATTTTATTTCTCCTTTATATATCAATATTCATCTATATCCAAAACCAAAACAAACAGGGTACATATGTATATATAGACAAGTATTATATGTTCAAAGTTATATTGTTCACGCTCCAAAACTCGGGTCACGTGAACCACCCAAGAAAACTCATTTGTGAAACCAAGATCTATCGAAAACACTCAGATCTACATTTTTTTACCTTTTTTTTAAAAAAAGAATTTATGCATGAGAAGTTAGGATGGATAGTTTATGATTTAGTGTTAAGTTGTATTTTTGTTGTTGAGATTCTTACAGAACCTGTGTATATTATGTTGTTTGCATTATTACAAGTTATTTTGTATACTTTGATTATACAAAAAATAGAAAACATTTTGCCAAATTTTTAAAAAAATTTAACACTTAAAATATTTTTTTCGTAATTATTTTGGCTGCAGGTTGTTCTATGCATACGGAAGGTGCCGCCAATTGATTGTGACATAAGATTCGTTTGGTTATTGTTGTACTAGTATGGAAGGTGATGAAAAGAAAGATTACTTGAGTTTCTTTTTATTTGTTTTTATTGTTTCATATTTTGCTTTTAAATATTTTTCTTTTCGTTTTAGTAGTTTTAATCAATAAAATAGGATATTCAAAAAAATAGTTAAATTGGGTGTTTAGAATAATTGTTTAGGTTGTACTATGATGAGAGATAAATTAATAGACAATAAATAATAGTTTGGGTTTAATTTGAAGAGTTGACATTTTCAACTTCAATAACACCAATATTTATATT
>JAULJZ010094627.1:0-12134 GCA_032270985.1 Heliamphora pulchella
TTTTACAATAAAACCAAGAAACTTTCCAGATGTAACGCCAAATGCACACTTTAAGGGATTCATCTTGAGTTGGTATCAACGCAACCGTTTGAATATTTTTCTCAGATCCTGAAGATGATGATCTCGCTTTCTGGTCTTTACTATCAAATCATTAACGTAACACTCGACATTCCTGTGGAGCACATCATCAAAGATCTTCTGCATTGCCCTCTGGTAAGTAGCGCCAGCATTTTTCAATCCAAGGGGCATTACTTTATAACAGTAGATACCTTTTGGTGTACGAAAAGCAGTAAACTCTTTATCTCGTGGTGCCATACGAATTTGATTGTAACATGAAGAGCCATCCACGAAGGATAAAGTGTCATGTCCAGTGGTAGCGTTAACCATGAGCTCAGTTATTGGAAGTGGGAATGCATCCTTGGGACATGCATTGTTGAGGTCTCGAAAGTCGACGCAGACTCGAATTTGTCCATTTTTCTTTTTGACAAGAAAAATGCTTGAAATCCATGTTGGGTACTTGACTTCTCGAATGAAACCAGCCTCAATAAGCTTCTTGACTTCTACTTCAATTTTGGGTATGAGTTCTGGTCGAAATCACCGTTGAGCTTGTTTGATCAGTCGAATCCCATGCTTTACTTCTGATGATGAACAGTTACCTTAGGTTCTAATCCTTGCATTTCTTTATAGTTCTAAGCGAAGACATCTTTACACTCATGAAGAAGTTTAACATAAGACATTTCTTCCTTTGGCGTCAAAAGAGCAATAATGTAAATAGGTTTTGGGTTGTCTGGTGAGCCCAAATCGATTTCTTTAGGGTCGTCAACTGTGGATTTAACACTTACTTCAAACATAGGGGGAGCATCTTCAGCATCTTCTTCTGCTAGAACTTAGTTAGTGCTTGCAGTGATATGACAAGACGCAACAATTTTCTCCTCCTTGAAAAGATTGTTCGATTCATCATGAGAGCTTCTAGTGACTATCATTGTTTGTCGCCTTACTTTTAGCACTTCGTCGGCCTCTACGATTAGAGTGGATCGTCGTTTCATACTAGAAGGTATTTTGCTTTGGATATCTTTGCCATCTCTCAAAATCAGAGCTTCTTCGTGCTGCTTAGAGATCAACTTATTATCACTTCATGACACTCCTAATCTATTGTGAGTAGATTTTTTCGAATTAGCTTTGGTAAAAACTTTATTTGATGCCCCCAATCGATCAAAAATAGAGTTTTTTGCTTTTGTATCACCCAAAGGATTGAAGACCAATGGTTTCTCTCTTATTGGCACACTATCTTTATTAAAGATTGAACTTTTTGCTTTTGAATCACCCAAATGCTCAAAGAGAGATGATCTATCTTCTAAATGAGAAGTTAACCCTTCTTTATCCGTACCACCTAAGCGATCAAAGACAAAAGAGTTTTCTGAGATTGATCCATCACTTTCATTTACATCAGCAGTAATGCATTGAGTATTTGATTTTTTTATAACAAAACGTACAAGAGCCGATGAAGTATACCTGAGGCCTGCTTTGGGATTTTGGACAGTGTATCCCTTCTGTCTAAGTATTTTTTGGGTTGAATTCAAATCATGAATCTTTTCACCAGTTACTTCAGGTAAGAGCTTTCTCAAAGTAGACGAGTTTTGAAAGTTATGTCCAGCCATTGCCAAAAGTTTGTAGGTATTTGGATCAAAACTTTCTTCGATCCGCTTTAAAGGAAAATCACAATGCTCTACTTCAGGACCTTGAATCGGTCGGACAAACCCTTGTAGTGGCAAGAAAATTCTTGTTTCTTTCAGGCTAGTGATCGGAAGGGTTAGGCCTTTCAATCCTGGATCTTTGCTTTTATTTGACTTTAGAGCATAACGAAGCACCTGAGTAATCTTATTCCTTTTCAATTCATCATCAACCTGGCATTTGGAATTTTGGCCATCCTCCTTTTTACTAGTGGAAGCATCATTCTTACTGCCTTGGTGGTCAGTGTCGTTGTGAGACTTTTGACTTGATGAGGAAACAACTGGCTGTAGTTCTTTCACCACGATGTTTGATAAATAGAATTTAACATCAGTAAAGTATGACTCAGCTTCAGTGAAAGGTTTCTCGTCAGCTATCACCATTTTTACAACACCATTCCGACAATATTTGAAGCATTGGTGAAGGGTTGATGGAACAATGCCATTTTCGTGGAGCCACGGTCATCCTAGCAGCATATTAAAGAAAGTCTTGGCGCTAATGACATGAAGCAATGCACTTGATGTCATGTCATCAATTAGTAACTCCAGACGAATTACTCCAATGGCTCTCTGTCATCCTTGATTAAAACCTTGGATCATTAGACGGCTATGTGAAAGTTCATCTGTAGTGATGCCTAATTCCTTCATTGTGCGAAGAGGCAGGATGTTGACTGCTGACCCATCGTCTAGGAATATCCTGTTGACCTTTTGCTCTCATGTATAGCCCATGACAAAAAGAGGACAATTGTGTGGTGTTGAGCCAAGCATCAAATCTTCGTCTGAAAATGAGATGGTCGGCATGCTGGTAACACAATCATTTGTGAAAGTGCGAGAATCTCGTTCAATTGGCGTGTCTTCTTACATAAAAACACTTTTCTCCTTAGGCTCGAGGGATTCTTCGGTGTTCATGGCATAACACTGATTCTAGATGATAGTTTGGCGCATTGATTCTGGCAAGAACTCCCACAATGTGATTGGAACGCGTGCTCTTTCTTCTAGAAAATCTTTTGCTACCCTTTTAACACGTCTTCTATATTTCTTTCTCATACTTGGCTTTGTTTCCTTCTTCTTTGCTTGCACGAACCAAAGATGATACATGATTGATTTTCCTTTCTTCTTGTGAGTCACTAATATCCATCCTTCATCTTCTGTGCTTGTCAAGTCTGTTGCTTCACAATGATAGCCTCGTTTTTAGAGGATTGAACTGGAGAAAATTGTGCTATTATGTCAATTGGATCAAATGATCCGAATTAAATCTTGCATATTGGCAACTTAGGGAAAAACCTTTCCAGGTTTTGAACTTTCTATTGAAGAAGAGTAGGATGTGAGGGTGCAATAACAACAGAAGTTTGATTTGTAGCTACAGATTCCGTTTCTTCCTCTAGCAAAATCTTGCCTTGGCTAGCTAATTCAATGATCTTTTCTTTCAGAATGAAGCATCGTTGAGTTGGATGGCTAACTAAGCGATGGTATTTGCATTAGTTCGGGTTCTGAACTTTCTCAGTTTCTTCAAGACGTTTCATCTCTAGAAGTTCAAGGAGTTTCATCTTTAACAAGTCATCAAGCATTCGAGGAACTTCACAATCAAGAAACGGATACTCTTTTTCTTGCATCTCTTTCAAAGTGAGCCTTTTCCTTAGCTAGATTCAGTTTTTTCACCTTCTTTCGCCCCTGGCTTAGCAGTAATCGTGACCAGCGCAGTGACTATTGTCATTGATTCATTGCTATCAGCCTTAGGTGCAGTCTCGACAATTTTACGGGTGTCCTGCCTACTCCCTCTTTTTCTGGGTTCTTGGATGGGTAGTCTTTGACCTCCGTTTGCTGCAATACTAAGCTCCATGTCATGAGCGTGAGTAGCCAATTCTTCAAAGATCCTTGGCTTGATTCCTTGAAGAATATAGCGTAAATCCCATTGCATACTTTGAATGCACATTTCGATTGCAGAGATCTCACTTAACATATCTTTGCAATTAAGACTCAAAGTTCTCCACTTGTTGATGTAGCCGATAACAGGTTCATCTTTCCACTGGTGAGAATTAGTAAGCTCGATCATACTGACGGTACGATGGGAGTTGTAGAAGCGGTTGAGAAACTCTTGTTCTATGTGCTCCCAACTGTCAATTGTATTGAATTCGAGGTCACAATACCAATCGAAAGCATTGCCCTTGAGCGTTCGAACAAACTGTTTGACCAAAAGATCTCCATCGGTACTAACGTTGTTACACGTTTCCATAAAATGGGCAATGTGCTGCTTTGTATTACCTTTGTCGTCAAATTGTTGAAACTTTGGTGGCTGATATCCGAAAGGCATCTTCATTTGATCGACTCGTCGAGTGTATGGCTTAGCATAAGCAAGAGAGAATTTTGGTGATTCATCATACTTATTCTTGTTGGCGCCCAAGATGAACTCTTTCAACTGATTGACGCGAATGGAGCCGTCGGCTGAAATCTACAAACTCTTCTATTTTTCTTAGAGCTTGTTAGAAGTTTCAGCCACTTCTTGAGGTTTCGAAGGGCTAGGAGTAACTTGACTTGAATCTCCCATACTTTCAATTTTGTTCATCATAGGTGCGATTTGAACATCGCGATCTTGCACTGTTTTACAGAGTGCTTCAACAGTCTTTGTCATGAGAGTTATCTGCTCTTCCAAGGCAACAACGCTCGTTGTCATCACTGGCATGGCAACAACATCAACTAACTTGAGTTTTGACTGGGGAGTGAAAGGAGAAGATGAAGAATCAGAACTGCTTGAATCTGCTGCTTCTTCTTTCCCTAAATGATCTTTGGTAGCTGAGACTGATTCTTGAGATAGAAAATGGTGAGAAAACGTCTTTCCAATGGTTGCATCTACTTTCTCATTTGTCTGCAGAATAACATCTTCTTTGTTTGAACCAAAAATTGGAATTGATTTTGGCAGCAACTGGGCTTGCAGGAGTGTTTGAACCACATCTTTTGCCTTACTTCGAGTCATTAGACCAGTACTTTGAATGTTAAAGCTTGAACCGGTCTTTGTGACAGTTGAAGGCTTAGAATCTCCTTCTTTGATTTGGAGAGCCTTTGAACTGTCGTTCTTTGAAGCCATTGCGAATTTTGCGTTTGAAGAAGAGAAGAGATGAGAGGCAGAGATGGTCCCACTAGGCGTGCTAGAAATTTGTAAACAACAAATTTCGTGTTCGAAAATCACGACAGAAAATTGTAAGAACAAATTAAACTTTTATTGAATTTGTAAATGAATTACAATCTCTGGTAAATTTCTAAATCAAAAGAAAACAAATCTTCTAATTCTTCTCTTCAAATGTTGACTCGAGGGCTTGGCAGCATATTCTCAAATCGAAAGGTGAAATATCCTATGAGTTTGGCAGAGAATGATGAAACTTGGTTAAGAACGTTCTTCAAGGCTTCAAAACTTTTTCTGTAGAATTTTCTTGGTTGCTATATAACTTCAAGTGTCAGATGTAAACTTCTTCTTCCATTTGGTAGAGGCCACGCCTATTTATAGAAACGTGGGAATAGAGTTATGAAAAAACTCAAACTCTTGATAATTATCTTTATTTTATTTATTTTTTAAAGAGATAATTATTTAAACTTATAATTATTCCTTTTATTTATTTTTTAAAGAAATAACTATTGAATGGCATAATTATCTTTAATTTTAAAGAGATAATTATCTAGAAAAATAATTATCTTTTCTTTTAAAGAGAAAATTATTTAGCAGCATAATTACTTTTTTTTCATTTTTTTAAAGAAATAATTATGTACTTTTAATTTAATTTAGAGAAAAATATTCATTTCTCTCTCATGTAGGTCTCATGTACCAAGCGGCATGATTTAATTAGCTAAAAATTTATCATTTGAAGGACTATAATATTTTACACGTGGCGCCGTGCAATTGGCCCAATCGTGCTATTTAATTTGGAACCACTTTAACACTTGATAATATTTAATTTGTCAATAATTGTGTTATATTTTTGGATCGTAAGACACGTATTAATTTGTGATAGGTTAAAATTTGCATACCTACAAACGCATATATGTTTTCATGATATATTACTCTATCATACTCCTCTCCTATCAATGCAAAAGTTACATGTCTTATTCTTATTTGCAATTTCTTACTTTCCTCTTCACCATCTTTGCATTTTTCTTTTGCATTTGTTTTATTTTATTTTATATTATTGTTATAAAAAAACAAGTGTACCTTCTCTAATTTTGTCCTCCTTTTTATTTTCTTTATTCATTTGTGATGGATTGTTTAATGGCATAATTTTCGGTGTAATAGCACATGACATTAGCAATACATTTGAAAGTAACAGACTTTTATGTAATCGTTCACCATAATTCTAGCATTCAATACATAGATGTAGAAATATTTTAAAAAGATATCTCAATCATACAAGTTCATCATAATTACCACAATAAGTATTAGAGGCCCCAAATTAAGAGAATAGCACACTCCATCCATCTCAACATTGTGAATCACAATAACAAGTTCATGACACAACTAGAAGATCAAAGGCTTCTTTGTTTAGGTTCTTTGAAGAATGGAGCTGAAAAGTAATTTTTGAGTCAAGAAGGGATAGTTTAATAGAGTTTCTTACTTGTCTTCTTTGAGTATTGACACTAGTAAAAAGATTTAAGCTTTAAAATCCCCTTCTTCTTCTTCTTCTTCTTCTTCTTCTTCTTTGAGTATTGACACTAGTAAATATATATATGGCCGAAAATCATGGAGGTGGGAGAGAGAGGAGAGCTCCCATTTTTATAGAAAGGTCTTAGAATGTAAAAGGACTATTTTGCCCCTATGCATACTTGGGCTCCAAGCTTGGTTACAATCTAACTATCCATTTGGTTCCAAATTAATAAAAAAGACATCTAGCTAGTTAGTTAGGAACTAAATCATGGTACCCAAGCTTTAAGTCTTGTTTGGAATTAATGGGGGGCAAATAATAAATTCATGTGATGTTTGGAAGAACTTATTTGATTTTAGGGCTAACGTAATTACTTAGACTTTTAAAATAAATTGAAAAAGCCAAATAGAGCCTCATTCTCTATGTGGCTTGCCCCTTTTATTTCCCTTACTAGTGCTACTACCCATGCTTTGCATGAATAACTTGTGCCCATTAGTTGATAATTAACAAAGCTAGATAAAGTTTAATATCTTGATCTCTTTAGCACATTTTAATTTCAAAATCTAGGTAACCACTCCGGGAAAGAAAATTGTTGAGGCAAATTGTGAAAGCAAAGTTAACTTATAGGTTGCTTGTTTTTGTTGTTTTTTTTTTTTTTTTGAACAGTAAAAAAAATATTATAGCCACCATCCAAACAAGCATAGCTTAAGCTTAGAATTCCAAGGGAGCCAAGCCAATGCCCAAACAAGATACAATTGACTAGAAGTCAATCCAAGGGAAAGGACACACAAAAAGATAAAAGATAAGAAAAGCAAACCTAGTGCAACATAAAAATCACCACAAGAGAAGCAAACCTACGGACACACAAATGACCAGACAGTAGCAAGGCCATTAGCGGCGAAGCAACAAAACCATATCAGTAAAATCAAGACATCCCAGCAGCCACTCCCAGCCGGAGCAAGGCCAAGAATAGAGTAGCAAAAACCAGCAGCTAGTAGCAAGGCTATAAGCAACGTAGCACAAAACCATAGCAGCAAAATCATGACAACCCATTGGCAACTCCCAGCAGCAGCATCCAACAACCGTTGGCACTTTAGCCGCAAATCAGTAGCAACTCCCAGCAGCAACTCCCTTCACTGCAAAATTTTTCTCATTGCAGCAGAGCCCCAAAAACAAAATCAGACTAACCTCAGCCCATACTACCCACCACCAAATTACAACACCCAACAGTGCCTGAATGTGGGCTACCCCGTATATGCCAGCAACATCAGAATAATGCAGCAATTCCCAAAGCCCCACATTCAGCAAAAGTCTCATTAGCATCAGATAAACCAAATTCATACACAATATTTATCTTGGCCAATAGCACACCATTACATTGCATCACATCACACCCAACCAGAGCACCACCAAACACTTCAGTGTGCTCTGCACCTTAAGCGATTCAATTCTATATAGGAAATCATCAATTGAGAAGCTTGATTGTCCCACCATGGATCTCACCCAAATAGCGGCTTTGATTTTTGCCTCCTCCACCATACTAGCCTTGGAAGCCACTTTTTGATTAAAGATAATATTATTCCTGGCTAACCAGATTGACCAAAGGGGTGAATAGAATAGGGAAATCCGTATTATCTTGGCCAAAGGTCGACCCTTGAACCCTTTCCACCACAGAAGAAGATCAATGATGCTTTTAGGGGTTGCCCAGGACATGCCCCACCAATCCAAAACACTAGACCAAATATTCAATGCCCAATTGCATTACAGCAAGAGGTGGTTTGAGGACTCCACATCAATACCACACATGGGACACACTATGGAGCTGTTATTGGGAAGGATATTCCAACTGATCAGTAATGCTTTAGATGGAATTCTATCAATGGCAGCCATCCAAGTAAAAAGTTGTGTACTGGGAAGTATGATGTTATTCCAAATCTTGTTGAGGTTGGGAGAGGTTACATAAAGCTTCAGCTCAAAGGATCTGCAAAAAGACCTGGTTGTGAACCCTCCATATTGTTCTCCTTTCCACCATGGTCTGTCAACTTTGTTGGGTTTGGGGGAGCTGTTATTAATAGAAACCAAGACCTGATTGAGGCTGCTCATTTCCCAGACGAACATGTGTCTTCTAAATTGTAAATTCCATCTTCAATCACATTGCAATCCATGGAATAGGTCCTGGACAGAGGCCTCATCTCGGGTAGACAGCAGAAAAAGCCGAGGGAAAGCCACTTTCAAGGGCAATGAGCCTGCCCAGTTATCTTTCCAAAACCTCACATCAGCCCCATTGCCCAACTGAAGCCGCCAGTATGTAAAGAACACCTCCATGCCTTCATGATGAGAAGATCCGAGCTTGGAGTTGACCTCCCATACAGCAGCTTTGTTAGGACCAGAGAGGGGAGGGGGTAACCAGTGAAGAGAGTGCCCATAGTATTTAGAATATATCACTTTTATCCATAGGCTTTGTTTCTCAACACCAAATCTCCACCACCGTTTGAAGAGAAGAGCCAAGTTTTTAATCCTTAAGTCAGTCACCCCCAACCCCCCCAAACTCCTTTCTATGAGTGATTCTCCCCCACCCCCACCAAGTGAGTTTTTCTTTGATTGTCATCATCGCCCCATAGGAATTTCCTTTGAATTCTTTCCATTTGTTTAAATACACCTTCTGGCATCTTGTACATGGAAAAATAGTAAATAGGAAGATTGACCAAGGTGGCTTTTATGAGTTGTAGCCGCCCATCTCTCAACAAATATTTCCTTTTCCAAGGAACCAATTTCTTCTTCAACCTTTCTATCAGGGGCTCCCAACTTCTACGAAGTCTTGGGTTCATTCTTACTTGCAATCCCAGATATTTCATGGGGAGTTTCCCCACATTGCATCTTAGGATATTGGCCACCGCCATCAGTTCCTTCTCGGACACCCCCACACCACATACAAGACTCTTATGAAAATTCACCTTCAACCCTGCTACCAATTCAAAGCCCCTGAGAATTCTCTTGATGCATCTGATACCATGAAGATCTGGTTTTGTGAATATGATAGTATAATCGGCGAACTGAAGGTGGCTAATAGGTAAGTCTTGTAACCCAATTTCCACACCATTAATCAGGTTCATCCTACTAGCTTTATTTAGCATCGCATTCAGTCCTTCAGCAGCCAAGTTAAAGAGAAAAGGGGAGAGGGGATCCCCTTGACGAAAACCTCTCTCCATCTTGATCAGTTTAGTTGGGGAGCTATTCACAAGCATAGCAATTGAAGCAGTAGAGAGACACTCAGAGATCCAGCCACACCACTTATTTCCAAATCCCATCATACCCATAATGTTCAGAAGATACCTCCAGTTAACCCTATCATAGGCCTTTTCAAAATCAAGTTTAAGAATGATTCCCTTCTTTCTGTTCTTCTTCCATTCGTCAATAATCTCGTTGGCTATTAGTATCCCATCCAATATTTGCCTACCAGCTATGAAATTAAGCAGATTAACAATCATCCACCAATTGGCCCATTACCATCTTTAACCTCCTTACCAATACTTTAGCTAGGATCTTATAAATTGACCCCACTAAACTTATAAGCCTATATTCTTTAAACATTTGGGGGCTGTTCACCTTTGGTATCAACACAGTAAAAGCTGTATTCAGGCATTTCAGTAGTTTTCCCTTGAAGTGGAACTCATTCATAAAATTCATGATATCCTGTTTAAACATCCTCCAGAATTTCTTATAGAATTTAAGATTGAATCCATCCGGTCCAGGGGCTTTATTATCTCCACAACTGCAAATGGCCTGATATTTTCATCAGTGAATGGTTCTTCCAAGAGCCTGCTGGATTCCACTTGGAGTGTTCTTAAGACTTCACATTCAAATAGGGGTCTACTTTCAACCTCTTCCTTAAAAACTTGAGAGAAGTACCTGAATGCTCCATCCTTTATCTAATTTGGTAGGATCAATAATCTTCCTCCTTGGTTTATCTGGCCATTGTGGTTCCTCTTGAGTCTGCTATTGGCAATAGCATGGAAAAATGAAGTGTTCCTATCTCCCAACTTGAGTCAGTTCAGCCTAGACTTCTGCTTCCAAATGCTTTCAGCTTTTCAGTGGAGGTCCCATAGCTTTGATCTTAATTCCTTCATGGCCTTCTTCTGTGAATCGTGGATTTCCCCACCCTCCTCTAAGGTATCTATCTTGTCAATCTCCTCTGTGGTTTTCTTGATGTTGTCTTCAATGTTCCCAAACACTTCAACATTCCACTCTTTAATTCTTGCCTTTAAGTTCCTCATTCTATAGAACAAGATTGTAAAGAAATTAAAATAATTTAATTTCTATTTTTTTATTTTATGGCAATATCCAGGTGAATTAGGAATCCTGATTTGTTTAGAAAGTGGTTGAAGATTTGGAAACTAGATTTGGTATAATTTGTTTCCATGTTTGATAGGACAGAATCCTAAGATGATTTAAGTTTCTTATCAATTAGATTTCCTTTTGGAATCCAAATCAGGAGACTTGATCTGGTGTACTCACAGCTTAGCACAATGTACAAGCAGGAAAAGCAGGTTGAGAATGTGAGTCTCGGGTACTCGACCGCTCGAGCGGTGGCCAGGCAGTTTTAAGTTTCTTAAACTCTGACTGTTTAGGTCTTTTGGTGATCTATAAATAGATCATAAGAGGGGCACGAAATCTAACTCTTGAGCCTTCAATATTCTGAGCTCCAAAGTTATTCAAGAGTGATTTTGTGCTACTCAAATCATCGAAGATCATTCGACAGTAAATCTTAGACGGCGTTCTAAGTTCCGACGAAGGGTTCTGCCGGAGAAGGCTACTACAAGGAATCGTTGTAGTAGGAATCAAGAGGAGAGCAGTTAACGAGGATTCGGCATACAAGCTTAGGACTAGAAGATTGAGTGTCAGTCAAAAAGTCTGTAAGCTGTTTTTGTTTCTGTTCGTTTTAGTGCTTGGTTCCTGGACTTGGTATGTCCCGTGGTTTTTTACCCTTTGGATTTTCCACGTTAAAATCTTTGTGTTGCGATTTCTTCTCTTTGAATGGTTTGTGTGGATGTGATTGATAATCGGATTAAAAAAATATTATTTTTCTATTAAAAAGGAAAATCATATTTTTCAATTGGTATCAGAGCGGGTTCTTTTTATTCTAAAAAGTTTATCGATCCTTATTAATCACATTTATGGAATTTTTTAGAGAAGGAAACTCAACTGTTCGACCCCTGTTATTAGATGGAGGAAACTATCCCTACTGGAAAGCTCGTATGAGGGCGTTTCTTAAATCTATTGATGAGAGGATTTGGATGACTATTGTTATTGGCTATACCCCACAAACTGTTAAATCTGATTCTGAAATTATTTTAAATTTCACTGAACAATGGGAGAAAAAGGATTTTGAAGAAGCAGGCTGGAATAGCAAGGCTATCAATGCTATTTTTAGCGGTGTCACACCTAAAGAATTTAGACGCATCTACACGTGTGAAATTACTAAAGAAGTATGGAATATTCTTGAAACCACACACGAGGGCACATCAACTGTTAAAATTTCTAAACTTCAAAGGCTCACCACAAATTTTGAAACTCTTCGTATGGAAGATCATGGGACTTTTGATGAATTTTATGCTAAGTTGAGTGACATCGTTAATTCCAGTTTTATTTTTGGTGAAAAAATTCCTGAATATCGCATTGTTAGGGAGATCTTACGGTCACTTTCCGAATGTTTTCAACAAAAAGTTACTACTATTGAAGAAAGTAAAGATATTGATTCTCTTATAGTAGAATAATTGGTTAA
>JAULJZ010094638.1:0-12134 GCA_032270985.1 Heliamphora pulchella
TCAGAACTAACCCATTCACAATCCGTACTCCCCCAAAGTGACCTTACTTTGCTTTGGTCAATTTCCTCCCATTTAGTTTCTTGTAAGAAGACCATTTGAATATGCCCACTTTTGATGAGCTTCCTTACCATCCTCTTCTTTTCCATTCTTCCCAGACCTCTGACATTCCATGACAGAATCTTATGTTTGGGAGCCCCAGCCTTTACTCTGCCTATCCTCGGCTTCTTCCATGGCTATTAGAGTGGATAGAATTTGTTCCTCACCTCCTTCAAAGTTTAATCCCATGAGCTTACCAGTTTTGAGGATTAGTTTTGCCTCTCTACAAATAATATTGTTGCGGTTGATAAAGTTCTGTGTGGAAAGAGAGGGCTGAACTAAGGGAGATGGAGTTTGCAACAAGGGTTTTTTTTCTTTTATGTTTCTTGCTACAGTCTTCCTTCTTCAAACTCAGAGAGCCTAGTTCTAATAGGAGTTTATTCTTCTTCTTCTTTCCACCCTTGAAAGGCTACAAAGCCTGCTCATGATTTATTGGTGGATCAGCAATATTGCTATTTTTGTGTATGCCAGCCTCGGGGCTTAATTCCCCACAAGAAAGACCATTCATATATTTAGATTTTAGGGGATCAGACCTACTTTTAGGTGACAAGGGGGCTCTCTGGTTCCCTAGGTTGACTTGCCACAAGTAGTGTTGCTTATTTTGTCTCAACACTTTTCCTGCTGCTTTGCTTCAGAGTTGTTTCCTCAATTGTTTCACAGTTTGAATTCTTGGTTTCGGAGTTGAAGCTGGACTCTTCCACCTGGCTGATCTGATCAGGTTTATGTCCTCAATCTCCTTGCTAGGCAAGACACCATTAGAGGCGTCTCTCAATGGTAGATTAGATTGCATCAGTAATTGTTCAGTGTCTTCCCTAACTTCGTCTGGAAGCACCTGTACCATGGATGGTTGATTTGTTGCTTTAGGCTGAGAACTTTGGCCACAATTTGTTGATTCACCCTTTTTCTCAGAGGATTCTCCCCATATGTATAAACTTTGAGCATATTGCTCCGAGCACCTGATAGAATAAATAAAATCTCCCACTTTAAGTTGGCAAAAATGGTTAATGGGGTTCTTCAGCTTCTGTGATGATCAATACTTTTTCGAGTTCAAGCTCCTTCTTCCTGCTCGTTTTCTCATCTACACTAATCACCTCACCTCATAACCCTCCTATGCTCCTAAAGGTGTCCTCATTCCAAGCATGGAGAGGAACCTCTTCCACATATAACCACACCCTTCTTGATAAGTTGAATTCTCTATAACTCCACTCATGAACCACCTCAAACCAATTTGATAGCCAATCCTTATCCCCTAAGAGAAATTACACTTTGGACTTGGGATCACAAAAAACAAGCAGGACTTTTGATCCTCCTAATGATTTTACAGTGATGTCAAACACTCCATCTGCTTTTATGGCTTCTTGTAAGCCTGCAATGATCCTCAGATCAGTGGCGATACCGATAGCACACCTTTTCAGCCACTCCTCATCAATCACACTAGCCTCCACCTTCTTTCTCTCTGATATAATCTCTTTGGCTTTGGATGAATGGCTCTGGAGATTTACTCCAGATTGTTCACCAACCTCTTTGGGATAATGGTGTTGGAGTTTGACTAGTTCTTGGCCCTTCTTTCTTATTTTCCAAGCTAGTTGCACAGCCAGTTCCTTTCCTTGGCACCAGTGTCTATCGAACATTTTCATAACTCTGAAGGCATCTTTGTGATTCCAAAACTTCACAAAGCCGAATCTTGTATTGCTTCTTTGCCTCCTTTTTGCTGGGATAACAATGTCTGCAACTAGACCACATTGTCTGAACATGTTGCACAACCAGGCCTGATTAATGTGGTTTGGAAGGTTGTCCACAAAAATGGTGTTCACATCCTTTGTTGGCCGTAGATCCTTAATTATTTTCATCATTCAAATTTTTTGGTGTGTTTCTCAGCATGCGTTGGTCATCTACGTTGTTGCTATTTGCCACCTCCTTACCTTTGTCAAATCTCCTTCCTGTTGCTACCCATCTCCTTCCATGCTCCCATACTGCCCATCTCCTCCCACACTCCATCTAGGCTTTTTTTTTTTAAAACTATGTTCTCTTTTCTTTTCTTTTTTTTTTTCTTTTTTTTTTTATAACTGTTTAGAACTAAATGGTGATTGATTATTGATTGAAAATGAGCATTTTTTTTTTGCTAAAATAAGAAAACATAGAATTAACTTTCTATATCTATTAATATAAATAAATGAGCATTTTCTTATTTATTATAAGAAAATATTTTTAAAAAGAAAAATATTTTCTATTAGTAAAGAAAATAAGTATTTTATTATTTATTATAAGAAAAACTTTTGTAAACTATTTATTTTCCATTAGTATAGAAAATAAATGCTATTTTTGAAAAAAAATATTTTCTATTAGTATAGAAAATAATTTTTTAAATTACCCAAAAAAAATAATTTTTTATGTATTATGAGAAATTTTTTGAAAAAAAGAATTCGTTTTCTATTACTATGAAAAATAAAACATTTCCTTATTTACTATAAGAAAATATTTTTTAAAAAAAATTAATTTCTATTTATATAGAAATTAAACGTTAACTCGTGATTTTTTTTTCTGTTAATATAGAAAACAATTTTGAATATTAAAAAATAATTTTCTTTTCTATTAATGTAGAAAACAAGTGTGAATTTTGAAAAATGATTTTATTTTTCCTATTAGTGTATAGAGAAAGTTTTTCATGATTGCATATTTAAAGCAGACGACATAACAACATGATTTTGAATAACGAAGAATTTTATGCATGCCGAATAATATCATATAATCACGAAGGAGGGCTTGACTCATTGGAACACACACACACAATTATATTAAGTAACCAGTTTATGTTAGTATATACACATGAAAGAAAATAACTGGATATGATGTGTCCAGTTTATGTTAGTACATGATTATGCGATCCTCTAGAATGGTCTTTGATTACCCAAATCAAACATGAAATGAATAAAATAGCACGTTACGAATGGAGCGAGAGTATTTTTCAGCGGGTCTTTTCTAACGATCAAGTTAGTTACCAGGTAGAGTGAGAGTCAAGCAAAAAGGACAACTAGAATGTTTTAGAATGCGTACTTAAGGTCTCTGTTATGTTTTTTTTATCAAATTATCGAGACACGTGACAAATACATTACGTGTAGTCCGTTAGGTTCATACAAATTGCCTCCACTTCAAGACTCGAGTTGATGCATGCTTGTTAGTGTTAATGTCGAGATTTGAAGTATCCGAAACACGGTGATAAACACACTCATAGGCCTTTATTTATTTATTTATTTTTTATTTTACATGTGTGCATGGATTGAAAATTTAAGAGAGAGACAATCGGCTATGGCAGTGGGCGTATATGGATATAAATCCAAGTGTATTTTTTTGTTTTTTTAAATTAATTTTAAAGAAAGAAATATGTATATGTATCTTTGCACATCCCTAGCAAACTTCCATAGATATTATTTCTGGACAATTCTTCCAAAGGAAATTAATTTCTTCTCTTAATTTTAGGCAATCATTCCAAAGAAAAGTGATTTTCTTTGGCAGAACCTTTCATAACCTTTTTTTAATTATTATTATATAAAACCGCGTGTAGACCTAGGCAGGCTACGCCATCTTCTGCATTTGCGCTTGCCACACTCTTTAACCAAAGAAGGGAGCTTCAATAGGTGGAAGGGAGCTTCATCTTGGTTGCTTGCAAGGTTCCTTATTTATGAAGCAGTAACATAATTTGCATGCCTATCTTCGTCATGATTACTATTGCTAGGGGATTAACCAAGTCTACTGCTTCGTGTCTCATCAAGTCTTCACATGGACTAATTACTGAATTGCATCATTAAGTTTGTCTTTTTTTTTTTGGAACTCACGCTTTTACCAATTTTCTTCTTCTATGCACAAATTGCCAGCAGTAAAGAGTCACGGGTGTATTTCGCTTGTAGACAAGATATTAAACTCTTTTTTTTTTTGTAAACACCATGCAAGAAAACACATATAATCTCGACCGAACTGTAGTCGTCTTTTTTTTTTTAAGAACAAAATTCAAAATTCAGTTAACAAGACACAAATAGAGTTAAATTCTAATTAGTAATCTGTTCTTTTAGAAAACAAAACTAATAAAAGAAGACACCCACTTGAGGCAAACTCACTTTTTTTTATCCAGTCTTCAACTGACCTCATTTTGCGTGCTCAGCCCCCCCTTTTTTTGCCGAATTCTCTCTCTCTCTCTCTGCTTGCTAACAATATATTTTTTCTATTTATGCAGAAGATTCTCAATTTAAAGTAATCCCCCTTCTTAGGGCATTCTTTTATTCTTCTGTTTTGTGCTTCAGTAGACAAAGAATGTGATTTTTTTTCTTCTTTATATATATACATGTTGCTTCCCCCCCTTTTTTTGTGTGCTCTATTTTTATCAGAGATCACAAAGTGCCTAAAATAAAAATAATACAAGGATCTCTCAATTTCTGCGCACACTATCACTGGTGAAGCTTTGGCCGCACCTCACCGTCTACATCTCATCATTGGTAGCAACTTAAAAAAAAATTGATACGAGAATCTCTTCATTTCTGCGCACAATGTCACTAGTGAAGCTTTGGCCGCACCTCACCGTCCGCATCTCGTCATCAGTAGCGACTTCAAAAAAATGATATGAGAGTCTCCATTTCTACGCACATTGTCAGTGGTGAAGTTTTGATCGCACCTTGTTGTCTGCATCTCAACATCGGTAGTAACTTTAAAAAAAATGATACGAGAGTTTCTCCATTTCTGCGCACACTATTACTAGTGAAGCTCTGGTTGCACCTCACCGTCCGCATCTCATCATCGGTAGCGATTTAAAAAAAATGATATGAGAGTCTCAATTTCTGCGCACACTGTCACTAGTAAAGCTTTGGCCGCGCATCGCCGACTTGCTATCTACACCATCTAAAAAAAGATGACATGAGCCCCGCGTCACATTTTATTATCGACAAAGAAAGAAACTTTAGATTAGCTTTCCTTGAATATATTTGGCATTTAATTTGAAGCTAACTTTTTTTTTCTTAGGTTTTGATTATGATTTTTTTAAAGCAATTTCACGAAGGAACTTTGACGATTCTTGAAAATGCTAATGATGCCATCAAAGAAGGAACTACATTAGTTGTCAACCAATCTCTTATTGGTCGTTATAAGCTACATGTGCCACGACCGGACAACTCTCTTCACCTTTCCCAATGGTTGAAAGACATTCACTGCGAGCTCTCCAACTTTGGGGAAATTTCTCAGAAATATCGTAGAGATTTTAGGGCTTTGGTGCTTCGTTCTTCCTTTTATGCGCGGACAGATACTCTTAATTGCTTCTCACTCCTAGGTCACCGTATTCGTGATGGAGAGACCCAATAGAGTAGTACTTTCAAGGCGATAGCTGAGCTCCCGTATATCGAAGGGTACTGAGAATGGACAGAAGATATCCTGAGCCGACATGGCCAGTCACTCAAAGATTGAAGAATATATGACGCGATTTTTGCTTCTATGTTCCCTTATAACTGGTACTGTGGCATACTTCGTTCATTCTTGGAGTGTTGGAGTTCCGTGACAAACTCGCTGCATACTTTTCTTGGAGAAGTTTTAATTTCTTTGTGGGATCTGTGAGAGATTGGCGGGCTTCCTTTCGATGGGATGTTTTATGATAAAGTTGTCCCTTACGCTGCAGAAATGAACAGTTGTCATGATGCTAACTTTGAGCTTCTGCTTACTTGCCAGTATCTCCTCTTGGCTTTTCATCATCTTTGTCGTAGAGTTGGAGGTGAGCCTTCAGTGCCTTCAATGAAGATTTCTGATTGGGTTGGTTATTGGTTCAAGGGAAAATTGAAGTATGAGAAAGCCCGAAGGAGAAAGGTCAAGAAAAAAACATAACGACCAAAAGAGACGTACAATCCCTCAGGAGTCATTGGTCCGACTTCTCCTCGAACAACAGCGAAAGAGGATGTTTTAGTCACTCTTGGAGTGGAACCTGAGATGTGGGAGAAGACTTATTTGGCTGCCTTTCTTACTACGTGATTGTGCAAGTTCGTCCTTCCACTTGAAGATGTTACTTTGATGCGTCCCGGTGTATTCAAAATTGTTAGCATGATGTCTAATGGCAACAAATTCTGCCTGGCAATTCCAATCCTTGCCAGCATTTATAAAGGGTTAAATGATATTGTTTGTTCTCCTGACCCTGGGAGTAGTAGCGTCATATTCCGTTCTCATTATTTCTATGGCTGGTTAGCTGAATACTTTAGAACCCATTTCTGCACCACAACCAAACTAGACCGACCTTTGATGTCTTGGTATTTAGGAGAAGGAGGAGCTAGACATTTTGAGGAATCAGAAGCACAAGACTTGTTTAAATCTTAAAAAGCAGTAGTCTTGCATCGTTTGGCTATGAAGCGATTGAATCGAGAGTGGATGATTGACAACAAGCAATTATTTTTCCCTGACTTTGAGTACTTTGCCAGTCTCCGATTCAGCTATTTGACCTTAAGGCATGGTGAATATGTCATCATTGAGCCTTATACTCCTCATACATTTAGCCGACAGTTTGGCTTTCATCAGGACATTCTCAGAAGGTTAGAAGAGGACGTTCGTGATGGTTCTTTCGAACACATCATCATCTATTGGCATTCTTGTTTGCGATATTTCATTGAGTCTAAAGTGTTACTTCCAGATCGCGCCAATACTAGAGAATTCTCTGTCACCAAGGCCTACGTTGAGTGGTGGTCTAAGGTGTATCGCGATCCCTTTTCTGGGAACATGGATACTCAATGCAAGAATAAACGTCTGGTTTCTTCGAAAAATGATCGTGTGAAAGTTAGAAGGTGTACGACTAAATCAATTGTTTCAGGTACTTTTTCTCACTATATTTCTCGAGAAGTTACTGCAATTTTAGATGCCATTCATGATTACACATACAACTCCTTATTATTTTCGTTGGCAGGTGTTTGTCCTTCTTTATAGTCCAAGATGGCAACTAATGGAGAGGATTGCCAAAGTACTGAGGATAAAAGTGATCGATGCTGGAAGCATGTCTCTGCTGATATGTCTAGAATTGCTAATTCTGTAGTTCCTTTGACAAATCAGATTCGTGGCGGGACCTTTTTTGTTGGTATTCCCAATTCTTCTCAAGCTTTCACACTTGGGGGAGAACAAGTAATGATTCACATAACTCAACTCTATTTTCTAGTGTGCCATTTTTTTATTCATATACACATTCATTTTTTTTTGACAGCTGCAGAGTTTTTCAGCTTTAGATGGTTTTGGGAATACAACTGAGCCCTATGACAGCAGTGACTCCATCCAAGGGCCGAGCAGTTTTCACTTGGCAGTCAAACTCGATCATCATGTTGATGCGGTTGAGGTCACGTCCACATTCATAGCTTGGAAGCTAGTGGTGGGCATCCTCAGGCTTCTTTTCTTATGCATAATGCATTACTTCAAGGAGATGATTTCAAAAGGGCCAACGAACCCAGTCCGATTGCACCATCTGGAGTTACAAATTTTGACACAAGATCCGTGATCCGTGGCGCACGTCGTCAAGCTGCTAACTTGATGGCCGATAGCATGTTCGCTCTATTGGATTGGGTGCCACTAGAAAAGGTTTCATTATTGAGAGGAAAGTGTGACGAACTTTACAAAGAGTTTACACTTTTAAGAGTGGACTACTCTCCTTTACAAAAGCGCATTGAATCATACATGAACAGTGTTTCTAAGTATGTTTCAATACAAACTGAGTATGAGAAAGCCATGACCTTAGAAGTGCAATTATAACATTTGGCCGATATTGATCGTCGCATTCACGAGGAGTCTACCCTTGAGGGTAAAGGCATGGAGCATGTGGAAGGTCTACGCCGTGACTTAGCAAACGCTGAGACTAAGTGTGGCCAACTGAGGAAGGAGCTGGAAGAGTCCGAGGCATACGCTGCACAATTGAAGGCGTCCATTGAGAATGGTGTAGTCCAAGTATTCGAGAGGCGGATTGCTATCTCTCGCTTGAGTGGGGAGCGACTTACCATTGAGTAGGCACCGGTTGTTACTGATGGAGAACTACAGGTGGCAAGTAAACTATGAAACTTGCTGGAGACAGAGCGTGCTGATATCAGGACTCAGCCATGGCTATAAGAGTTTTTTTTTTATTTTTTTATTTTTTATGGAGACTTTGTTATTTCCCTTTTTTTTTATCCTTTGAGATAATGAAATAAAATGAAACGATTTAGTTTCCCGCATATATTTCCTTCTTTTTTTTAGTTGGTTAAATGAACTTGAGAATGATCGTCAAATTGCCTACGTACCCTTAGATGGGATCAAGTCAAGACGTAGTTCAAAAGAACCCAATTTTTTTTCTTTTTGGTTGACTAAACTTGATAATGATCGTCAAGTTGTCTACGTACCCTTGGAAGGGATCAAGTCAAGACGTGGTTCAAAATAACACAATTTTTTTATCTTTTTCTTTTTCTTTTTCATTTTTTTCCATTCACAGTTTTAGCTCATGCAGGCCAGGAGCGGTGTAACCCTAGGGGTAGTAGCGCTTCAAGAACTTCTCATTGATTGGATCAATTCGTAAATCCTCTCCGTCAACAATCTTGTAGGCTCCACTACTGCACACTTGTGTTATGACGTACGGACCATCCCACTTGGATAAGAATTTATTACCTATTCGATGTGTAGTGATGATGAGTTTTCGAACGGCAAGAACCAATTCTCCAACTTGAAATGACTGAGGCCTGACTTTCTTGTTGAAAGCTCTTGAGAGTCGAGCTTGGTAACATTCAAGTCGCTGTTGTGTTGCTAACCTCTTTTCATCAAACGCTTCTAACTTAGTGAGACGTAATTTACCATTTTTGTCCTCAGTGAGGCTTTCTTGTATGGCTATCTGTAGCAATGAGATTTGTTGCTCTAAAGGAAAGACGACTTCAACACCATAAACCAAGGAGTATGGAGTTGTTCGAATCAGGGTTCAGTAAGTTGTTCGATATGCCCAAAGAGCTTCACCAATCCTTTTATGCCAGTCATGCTTAGATTTTGCAACTATCTTTTTCAGAAGACTACCTAAGGTCTTATTGAATGCTTCTGTAAGTCTATTAACTGCTGCATTGTACATCGAGAATTTTGCTATTTGAAGCCAAACTTCTCATAAAGCTTATTCGTCAAACTATTGTAGAAGGGCTTCTTATTGTCAGTAATAATGTAGCGAGGTACATCATACCGATAAATGATGCTGGATTTGATGAAATCGACAACTGTTTCCTTCTTCACTTCTTTAAGTGGCACAGCCTCAGCCCATTTGGAGAAGTAATCTGTGGCAGCCAAAATGTAAAGGTGACCTGCTGAGGACTTAGTTAATGATCCAACTACATCCAATCCCCATGCATCGAATGGCCAGGAAGTGATTGTCAGGTGCAAAGGCTCTGGTGGTTGATGGATAAATTAGCATGAAACTGACACGCTTGACACCGTTTTGCATAATCTATGCAGTCTTTTACCAATATCGGCTAGTAATACCCCATACGCTTTACTAAAAAATGAAGTTTTGGACCAGACTAATGAGCCCCACAGATCCCAGAATGTGCCTCATTCACTGCTTGTTGGGCTTTCTTATTCCCTAAGCAACAAAGAAAGAGGCCTTTGAATGATCAATGAAACAGAGTCTCTTTGTAGCAAATGAATCGAGTAGCTCGTCGTCTAATTTCCTTCCTATGACGTAGGTCATCAGGCAGCCTTTCATGTTGAAGGTAGTTAATTAGTGGAGTTCTCCAATCATCAGCTTCAACCGTTGAAACTGAGATTGCATTTGTCTCTTGAAAATGTGGATCTAACAACTGTGGTAAAATTCATCGTTGGCATACGGGGACATCAATTGTTTCGCCCTCAGTTATTGCCAAGGTAGTTGCTAGATTGGCCAATGCATCAACTGTACGATTTTCCTTTCGAGGAACATGTTCCAGTGTAACTCCTGTAAACTTTTCAAGTAGATGGGTTGCGTACTGGAAGTATGGAACTAGGTCGTCGTTCTTAACCTCATAGTCCCCTCGAAGTTGATTGATTCTCAATTTAGAGTCTCCATAGACATCAAGATCATTGATGTTCATCTCGAGAGCCATTTGGAGGCCGATAATCAAAGCTTGATACTCAGCCACATTATTAGGGAATTTTTCGCTAAGTATAACCGCAAAAGGTAGGACTTGTTTTTGCGAGGAAACAAAAATGACTCCGTCTCCTGCTCCTGCTCTGTCTGTCCTTGCTGCTCCATCAAAAAACATCATCCAAGGTTAGAGGATTTCAACAAATAAGACATCCTCGTCGAAAAAATCTTCAGAAATTTCCTAATAAGTCGGCATGGGGTGATCTGCTAAGAAATTTGCTAGTGCTTGCCACTTGATTGCTTTTCGTGGGACATACACGATCTCAAATTCATTCAGGATAAGGGACCACCGTGCTAAGCGCCCTAAGAGAATTGATTTTGACATATGTACTTGAGTGGGTCTATGCTTGTAATAAGACGAATAGTGTGAGCTTGAAAGTAATGCCTTAGCTTTCGGGAAGAGAAGACAAGTGCAAGGCACATTTTTTCAATTGGTGAGTATTTAAGCTCATTTTCAGTTAACCTTCGACTCAAGTAATAAAGCGCTCGCTCTTTACTCTCTTCATTATTTTGTGCAAGCATTGCTCCAATAGACTCTTTTTGACCAGCAATGTAAAGTATCAATGGTTTCTCAGGGATAGGAGCTCCTAGCACTGGAGAGCTAAGCAAGTACCTCTTAATACTCTTTTGACACGCTTGGTCCCACACAAATGGTGCTTCCTTCTTCATCAGTCAACTGAAAGGTTGGCAACGTCCGAATAAATTTGAGATAAATCGTTGAATATATGCAAAGTGACCTTGTAGGCTTCTGAGATCCTTTAGGTTCTTTGGTGGTGGTATCTTTTGTTTGGCATCAATTTTGAACTGATCAATCTCAATGCCCCGGTGCCGAACAATAAACCTAAAAAATTTTTAGACGTGACTCCAAAAGCAAATTTAAGAGGATTCATCTTCAAGTCATAACTTCTCAATCGATCAAATACTATGCGAAGATCTCACAAGTGGTCATTTCTTTTTTTAGTCTTAACAACCAGATCGTCCACATAGCATTCAACTATCTTGTGATGCATATCGTAAAAAATTTTATGCATTGCACGTTGGTAAGTGGCACCAGCATTTTTGTGACCAAAAGGCATAACTTTGTAGCAATATACACCCTTTGTAGTGCGAAAGGCAGTAGCTTCTTCATCCTTTGCAGCCATTCATATCTGCTTGTATCCTGAGCATCCATTCATGAAAGACAGTGCTTTGTTGCCAGTGGTCACATCAATCACCAATTCCATGATAGGAAGGGGAAAGTCATCCTTAGGGCACGCGTCATTTAAGTTTCGAAAGTCAACACATATGCGAATTTGCCCATTCTTTTTCACTACAAGGACCATACTTGAAATCCACCTTGGATATTTCACTTCGCGGATGAACCCTGCTTCAATTAATTTGTTGATTTCATCTTCATTCTTTGGACTGTGATCGGGGCGAATACGTCTGTAGGCTTGTTTTATTGGTCGGGTACCATGTCTGATCCCATGGCAATGGATAGCTACCCTTGGACTTAGTCCAGGTATTTCTTTGTACATCTAAGCAAAGACATCCTTGTACTCTAATAGTAGTTCAAAGTATTCTTTTTCTTCTTCTGGCGTTAGAAGTCCCCTCACAAAAATTGGTCGAGGCTTATCGGGAGTTCCAAGGTTGAGCTCCTTTAAGTTATCAATTGTCTTGCCCCCCATCTTCAATTTTGGATGGAGCAGGCAAAAGATCATCCTGTTCAGAATCTGAGCTTGAGTCCTCTTCGACCATTATTAGATAAGAGTTGGCATGTTCTGTTGGCCTACTAGGTTTCAACCTATTTTGATGATAACAAACCAAAACTTTTAATTGTGCAAATTGAGTGTGTTCACAGAACTTCAATGACACAAGCACAATTGAGAAAGCAAAATGGAAGCCATGAAGCATGAAGATCATATTCAAGCGGCTAAGA
>JAULJZ010094649.1:6775-17467 GCA_032270985.1 Heliamphora pulchella
GAGGCCTCCATCTTGGATAAGCCATAGAGTTGTATTATCTGTTGCCGATTTGAGAGGAAGAAAGTCAGCATGACAACAGATCTTCTCGGGGTGAGGTCTAGAATAGCAATAAACTCTTTCGCAGTATGGCATAGTTCTTCAAGGCTGAAGCGAAAAACATAGGATTGTGGATCCCATAGTTGTGCAGTCGCCCTTAGCAATGGCTCGTTGATCTTAACGGACATTAAAGAAAATAGGAACTTAATACCAAATGAGGCAAAGTTAAGATGCTCAATAGGTGAAAACTCATCTTTCCATGTAGAGAGTATGCCATAAAAGGAAGCCATTGTCATGAAAGTAACAGAAAATGGGGGACCTCAGCCTGTATTTATAAAGCATGAGGAGGCTAAACATCAAAAGGCTCAGAAAAATCCAAAGATACTTACGACTGCAACCTTGGAGTGAGCGACCGCAATGTTCAAAAGTACAACCACACCATCCAGTACAAGGCTGCAATCTTCACATCCTTGCAACCACACCCTACCTCTTGTACTTCCTTGCAACCACACCCTACCTCTTGTACTTCCTTGCAACCGCAAGATTCAAACCATGCGACCGCAACATTCAAAGGTTGCTGGTGCACCCTTTTTTGTACACTTTTTGCATATCTTGTGTTTCATGATCTCTTTTCCGTTGTTTATTACCCTCAGATAAGACATTCATCTTGTTTGTATAAGTTAGACTGTGATTCAAGACCTGTATCATGCATCGTACTTCTAAGATTATTTAAGCAGTAATAAAGGCAAAACCATGCAAGCAATCACATATATACAGAAAAAGAAAGTAACACAAAGGCTTAAATGTATCAAATGCATGTAGTAAGGGCACCCAGGCCCGTCAACCAACAAAACTGAGGCACGCAGGCCCGAAAAACCAAATATACCAGAATGTATCAGAACTATGGAATAAATAAAGTCAGGGGGAGGGGGAATCTCTTAACTCTCTCTAGTGTCTTTGACGGACTCGGAGGGAAGAGGGCCCGACGTCTGAGGGGCCAGCCTCGGACGAGTCGAACAGCTCTTCCAGATCGTCACTGTCATCGTCGTCGTTGCTAGAAGAAGAAGATATGACTCGGGAACGGCTTCGAGCAGAAGATATAAACCCTCGAGTAGAGCGAGCTCGAAAATATGCCGGGACCTACGACCTTGTATTGGGCCTAGAATCAGAATTTATAGCTGTGCTAGGCTTGGGACAGGAGCCTGTGGCTATCATAAGAAGATAAGGATAAGAACAGAATATGGAAAAGAACAAAAGAAAAGCTGAAAAAGTCAAAAGGTACTCACTATGGCCATTGGGGCAAAGGCGATGCCGGCTGTCTGAATAATAGTATCCTGCAAGCAAATCAATGCTCTCTGCCCATACAACAGAAGCATCACGCGATCTATTCATGCCTGATTGACCTGTGAAAAGGAGAAGCAATTTGAGCAAACTAAAAAGAGCAGCAAAAAAGAAGAAGATAAGAGGAAAGGACAAACTTGTGCGATATCAGCTCTGAACTCCAGAGTCGGTGGAACCGGAACAGGGAGGGCAAACAGGTGACCCGCTACATAGGTAGGGACATCCCATGGAATCACTAGACCCATCACCCCTCCTGCTTTAACAACTCCAGCTAGTCCAGCACCAGTTGCTCCAACACCAGCAGCTCTAGTAGCTCCAGCTCCAGCTGCTCTAGCTCTTACGTCACCTGCCCCTACTCCTGCTCCTGCTCCTAGGGCAGCTGCTACCTCTGCCTCTCTCCCTCTCCTCCTGGCTCTACCCTATCCATTTGGTCGAACCCTTGCGAGACGAGGACCCAACGATCCCATCTGATGCTCTCGCACCCATGCTATTTAGTCTATATCAAGCACTGTCAGCTTGGATGCATCGATCCCCATCATCTCTCTCGAGATGTCCAGATCACCTAGAATTTCTGTTTGGCATATGCGAACGGGAGGTGCTATTGGGATCTGAAAATTGTCAAAATCTAGCGATTAGCAGATCACCTGCTCTCCTAAATAAAACTCACGGCAGAAAGGCCCCTTTAAAAGAATTCGCATCAAAGAAGTATCACGACAGCGCATCAAATCCGCGCCAACCCCCTCTTCCGTCCCGCGCCAAACATCCTAATGGACCTATGAAGGAAAGAAGATATTTGGTCAAAAAACAGGGGCAGAATATGGTAAGAGCAAGGAACGACAAGTAGTAAATAGTACAGTGAACAGTATAGATTAGTGGACAGACAGAGAACAGTGGGAACAGCATGAATAGTACATTACAGTGAGAATAGTGAACAGTGAATGGTGAGAACAGGGTGATCAATGGAAACAGTGTAAACAAAAAAATAGAACTGAACAGTAAACAGTACAAAAAGTAAAAAGTAGAATCTGTACCTGATTAAGGGTTAAATGGTCTAAAGACTCACGGAATCGATTTAAACTCTTCCCACCTCTCTTCGTACCCTTCACTCCTCGCACCTACCGAGCAGCACATGGGATAAGCAGAGGATCGTCATAAGAGTTCATCGGAACATGCATCCCAAGGAACTCATAGCTCTAGAGCTGCAAAGAAAAGGGGTCAGCAAAAGAACAGATAACAGATATGTAAAGGAATAAAAGGAGAGAAGACAGAAATAGAAATATACCTCTCAGATCCTCCAGTATCCTGGCACACTAAGCTCCTACGAGAATTGGGTCACCGCCCTCATCGAGCTATACAAAGTAGCAAGGACAGCACCTCCCCAGTCATATGATGCTACCCGATCCAGATGAAACAAGGCTCCAAGATAATGGAGATGAATAGTATTCTCCTTGTTCATAAACAAGGAGACACCAAACATGTACATAAGGAAGGCCCGGACAACCCACTCATAGTGCCTGGGATAAGTGTACTAGAAGCGTCGAAAATGAGAATAGCCCTGGTCCATCTGAAGAGGCACAGTACCCAAGAAGTGTGTTAGAGCATCGATGGAATGAGCAATGTCTAAATCAAAAGGGATAACGTCTCCTCCGACTTGAATACCCGTTCTCATCACAAAATTGAGTGGGGCCAGGGTGGCCTCAAACATTGTGAAGTAGAAGGTATTAGTGGTGTCCTACCACCTCTCTGCAAGGGCAATTAGCTGCACCCTGTCGTTGTTGGTGTTACCCAGGAACAGTATGAATCGAGTGAAGTCAAAACTGTCAATGAATGCTCAGCTAGGGCAGGAAGAGCAGCATACCACTCTAGTACACCTGCAGAACCACCAAAGCCTCAGATATATTAGCCAGCCTATGACAGCAAAAGAAGATGGTCAAATGAAGACAGATCAAATGAGATACAAAAAAAATAAAAGACGCAATAGAATCCCTAGTCATATGCGTAGCATTGTCTAGGTATTCCTAAGTCCAAGCGTTGTCTTAGGTCTATCAAGCCCTAGTGAGCTAGGCACCTTAAGCCCTGGTGCACCAGGCAAACCTTGTTTCAAATCCTAATCATATGCAAAGTATTGTCTAGGTCCTAGGTTCGTGAGACGATTCCTAGGTTTTCTAAGCTCTGGTGCGCCAAGCAAACCCTATTTTAAACCCTAGTCATATGCGAAGCGTTGTCTAGGTCTTAGGTTCATGAGACGATCCCTAGGTTTTCTAAGCCCTAGTGCGCTGAGCAAACTCTGTTTTAAAGCCTAGTCATATATGCATCAGGCAAATCTAATTTCAAACCCTAGTCATATGTAAAGTGTTGTCTAGGTCCTAGGTTCGTGAGACGATTCATATGTTTTCTAAGCCCTAGTGCACCAGGAAAATCCTATTTCAAACCCTAGTTATATGCGAAGCGTTGTCTAGATCCTAGGTTCGTGAGACGATCCTTAGGTTTTCTAATGCTTTGGTGCACCCGGCAAATTAAATCGTAGCTATATGTGAAGCGTTATCTAGGTTATAGGTTCGTGAGATGATCCTTAGGTTTCCTAAAGCCCTGGTGCACTAGGAAAATCAAATTCTGGTCATATGCAAAGCATTGTCTAGGTATTCCTAGGTCTAGACAGCGTCTTAGGTCTATCAAGCCCTAGTGAGTTAGGACCCTAAACCTTGGTGCTCTAGGCAAACCTTGTTAAAACCCTAGTTATATGCGAAGCGTTGTCTAGTTCCTATGTTCGTGAGACGATCATTAGGTTTTCTAAAGCCCAGGTGCGCCAGAAAAATCAAATTCTTGTCATATGCCAAGCATTGTCTAGGTATTCCTAAGTCCAGAGAGCGTCTTAGGTCTATCAAGCCCTTGTAAGCTAGGTACCTTAAGCCCTGGTGCACTAGGAAAATTTCTACCTGAAAACCCTAGTGATATGCAAAGCATTGTCTAGGTCTTAGGTTTGTGAAACGATCCCTAGGTTTGCTAAGCCCTACATTTTGAAGCCCTAATGATTTAGGCATCCTAAACCTTGTTCCTTTAAGGCATCCTAAGCCCTGTTCCTTTTAGGCGTCTATGTTTAAAGTCCTACCTCTCATACACCCGTGATGTAAATCCTAATGTCTTGTTCAAAATCTCCAATTGCTCAGGTAATCTATCTAGCCCTCAGTCCGATGTCCAGGTTTGTTCTTTTCAAATGAATGATTGTTACATGTTCAATTTATTAACAGGTTTTAATTGATTATGTTATGACATTTTAACTGGGGCAATTTGTTATGAGTTCTTCAATCACATGCATCATATCGCAAGAAACATGGGATCCTAGTTATGCATCTACGTCCAAATAAAAAGCTACAGCATGCTTCAACATTCTGAATTGAAAAGAATGGGAAAAGAAGACTTACCACGAGAGGATAACGAGAAAGGTGGTCATGAGGCTCATGAAGGAGGAGGTCAGCAGCAACATCCTCAACAGGAGGTTCATACCTCCTCATCCCATCGCGTCTCAGACGATGCGACACCGGATCATAGTGAAGTGGATCAAAAGGGGCAGGGATGCCCTTGTCGGTGTGTGGATCCAAAAAACTAGCGATCTCAGCCTCAGCAACCGCCTGATCTGTGCTGCCTGATCTGCTGCTACCAATGCTGCAGTAGTTGCCCGTGCCATGGTCTTACGTTACTCAGTAGCCCGAAGCAAGTCCCGTTCCACTTCAGATGCAAGTATATCTATGGCCCCCATGGAAGTAGAAGGCAGAGGATCAGAAATCCCACCAATGGGAAGGCTAGAACCGGCACCTCTAATAGCGCCAAAAGAGGTGCAGTCAAATGCAGAAGGTCTCCGCCGTGCCCTAAAGATATCATCACCATGCCCGTGGCTTGCCATGAGTAAGGGAGTGCCCGAAAAGCTAAAGGAAAGTTCAAAAACCTTGTGAAACCAAGAGAAACTCAATATAGAGTTTGAGAGGGATCGAGGAAGAAGAGAGAGAGTGGGAGCGCGCAAGTGAGACTGCCTTGCGCAGTTTGGGAGGCCTTAATGGCACTTGGTTGTTGCGGTCGCAACATTTACACGTTGCAACCGCAAGGTTTTTCAAACGCCACCTCGCAACCGCAAACTCCGTTTAAAAAGATTCACGTGGTCGCTACCTGTCTCAATGGTCGCATCGCGACCTTGACCTATGAACCACGCGACTATGAACTTGGAAATTTGCAGGCACATGTTTTTAGTGCAATGAAGACGTTTTGGGATTTTTATTACTCTTTAGAGGCTTGTTTAGGTGCTGTTTTGAGTTTTTTAAGATAATTTTAAAGTCTTGACTCGACTTTTTAATTACTTTTATTTTATTCTCGTCCCAAATTTTTAGGTCTTGACTCAACCTATTAATTTGTAGTTTTCTATCGATGAGAATAATTTTAAAGTCTGAACTTGACTTTTTAATTATTTTTATCTTGTTCTCGTTCTAATTTTTTTGGTCTTGACTTGACCTATTAATTCATGATTTTCTCCCGATGAGAATAATTTTAAAGCCTTGACTCAATTTTTTATTTGTTTTCATCCCGTTTTCGTCCTAAATTTCTAGGTCTTGACTCAACCTATTAATTCATAATTTTCTCTACTTTTTAATTATTTTCATCTCGTTCTCGTTCTAAATTTTTAAGTCTTAACTCGACATATTAATTTGTGATTTTCTCTCGATGAGAATAATTTTAAAATCTTAACTCAACTTTTTAATTATTTTTATCTTGTTTTCATCCCAAATTTTTAGGTCTTAATTCGACCTATTAAAGTATGATTTTCTCCCGATGAGAATAATTTTAAAGTTTTGACTAGATTTTTTAATTGTTTTTATCATGTTTTTGTCCCGAATTATTAGGTCTTAACTCGACTTATTAATTCGTAGTTTTCTCCGGATGAAGAATAATTTTAATGTTTTAACTCGATTTTTTAATTATTTTTATTTCATTCTCGTCTTGAATTTTTAAGTCTTTAGTCGATTTATTAATTCATGGTTTTCTCCTAATGAGAATAATTTTAAAGTGTTGACTCTATTTTTTAATTATTTTTATTTCATTTTTGTTCCGAATTTTTAGGTCTTAACTCGACCTATTAATTCATGATTTTCTCTCGATGAGAATAATTTTAAAGTGTTGACTCAACTTTGTAATTATTTTTATTTTATTTTCGTTCCAAGTTTTAGGTCTTGACTCAACCTATTAATTCGTGGTTTTCTTCCAATGGGAATAATTTTAAAGTCTTGACTCAACTTTTTAATTATGTTTATCCTGTTTTCGTCTGGAATTTTTAGATCTTAACTCGACCTATTAATTTGTGATTTTCTTCCGATGAAGATAATTTTAATGTCTTGATTCGACTTTTTAATTATTTTTATCCCGTGTCCATTCTGAATTTCTAGGTTTTGACTCAACCCATTAATTTGTAATTTTCTCCTAATAAAAATAGATTTAAAGTCAAAAATCGATTTTTTAATTATTTTTATCTCGTTTTCGTCCTGAATTTTTAGGTCTTGACTCGACCTATTAATTTGTGATTTCCTCTTGATAAATTTAATTTTAACGTCTTGACTCGCCTTTTTAATTAGTTTTATCCCGTTCTCTTCCCAAATTTTTAGGTCTTGACTGAACCTATTAACTTGTGGTTTTCTTCTGATAAAAAATAATTTTAAAATCTTGACTCGACTTTTTAATTATTTTTATCCCATTTTTATCCCAAATTTTTAAGTCCTGACTCGACCTATTAATTCATGGTATGCTCTCGATGAGAATAATTTTAAAGTCTTGACTAAACTTTTTAATTATTTTTATCCCGTTTTCATCCTGAATTTTTAGATCTTGACTCGACTTATTTATTTACAGTTTTCTCTCGATGAGAATAACTTTTAAAGTCTTGACTCGACTTTTCAGTTATTTTCTATCTTGTTTCTCATCTAAATTTTTTGGTCTTTACTCGACCTACTATTTGGTTTTCCTTTTCCGATTAAGATAATTTTTAAGATCTTGATTCGATCCTTTTATTTATTCTATCCCCAGTTGAATTCTTAGATCTTGACTCGATCTTTGAGTTGTTTGTTCGCTTGTACCTCTTTAGGTCTTAACTTGATCTTTAGGATATCGTTTAATCATATTAATATTTGTATCATATTTTTTATCTTGTATCTTTTGCATTTGCCTCGGAACTATGTTTTGGTCTGATCCCTAGCAAAGAGGTATGTAGGCAGCTCGATAGAAGTTCGAGTACGACCACCATCATATGTATGTTTGTGTGTGTTTGTAAACTAAGATTGGCGGTTTAATCAAATAGATGTTGTCTTTGGATCTTTGACATAACTCGCATCATGCGTTGCCTACAAGTTACGTCAAAGAAGGGCAACTGTAGACACCCTAATTTGTCCCTATCAAATCTTAGGTTAATCTAGATGAGTCCAATGATGAAAATCGAATGGAATGAGATCCAGAGACGATCGTTGAGAAGCAATCCAAGTCCAGTATTCGAACCAAATGATCAAAATTCTCAAACCATTAAACCCACTGTATCCAAACCTTGCGACCGTGATAAGAACTTCTTGAAAACTCTAGTAAAGGTTAATGTCGCACCCTTTGAACGCCGCGATCGTGCACTCCATTGCCATGACCGCAATATGAACCTTGTAAAAACCCTAGCCCTTTGAACGGTCGCACACTCCAACCACACGGTCACAACCTCCAAAGGTTGCGATCGCAAACTCCAAAGGGTATGACGTGTCCCCGAACGTGCTAACATCTCATTGGTCGACATATTCTATATAAGCGTACCTTCGGTATAATTTTTGGAGGATAAATTTTGAATACTGGTACTCTACCGAGGCATCGAGAGGAAAAGTACAACTCTAGTATGTCGGTACTCTACCATACTTTCAACCCATAACCTGATCCACATTCTTGCTCGATTCTGATTTGGATACTAGAATTGGGCTCCTTCTCGAGGACTGGATAGTTTATCATCACACTCTGCGACTTGAGGATTCATCTGGATTATTACCTTCCAGGTATTCCATTGGATCCCCGATACTTCTCTCTTCACATTCTCTGCTCAAGTGAAGAGGTCGTGTTATAATTTGAATACCAATTCACGAATTGCATGCTTATTATTTAATGTTGTATAATTAGGTTTAGTTCTCCATTTGTATGATATGTGGTAGTATTTGATTACTAATGTAGAATAGTTAAATTGCGAGCATGTTTGATTTTAAGGAATTTAATTATTTTTTCCATCATAGTTTTGATCAAAATAATTTCAATTGTACCTCTGTTCGTATCACAAACACACACACACACACACACACATTATATACTGTTTCTTTAAATCTAGTAAAATAGTGCCTACACAACCCTGTAGTCGCAACATCCAATGCTGCGATTGCAGCCTTATGGCACTGATAGTCCTACGGTCACAGCAGTCAATGTTGCGCCCGCACACTTTTGTTCCAATATATTTGCGACCGCAACCTATGTAGGTTATGATCACGACCTTTGCTTATTTCCAGTAAATTTAATTCTACTCCAGTGTCCTAATTTCGTTCTTACAGTACTCTGTATAATGCCAGTATGCAATTTGTAGTGTCTATCAGCATGGTTGAGGTTCAAATTTCCTAGGATTGCTTTACTTTTGCTTAAAATCATGCCATGATTGCTTAGTATTGTGATTAAAACTTGTAGGTTTTGGTTAATTGATAGTATCTTCCAATCACTATATGCGATTTGCTTCATGTATCATTTAGTTAGAATTTGCATGCCTTAGGATCTAGAATTTCTTTTATGCTTTGATTGACATTCTATATACCTATGCTATGTATTTTTATTATTTGAATTTGGATATTATCTCTTTACCTCTATTTTCTGTATTTGCATGCACTTGAGAAACCTAATTAAAAACCGATGATGAATAGTAGAGACCAACCTTGCAGTTGGGCGAACGGGATGCCTAACACCTTTACTGATTTGTACATTAGCCCTTGAACCCATGTTTTCTCTGGTTAAATGTTTTAAAGATCAGTGGCTCATTTTTGTTTTTTTTGCTTTTTCTCAAAAATCAAGTGGCGACTCTATTTTTCAACAAAAAGGGTTTTCAAAAATCTTTCGATTTTCAAGGTGTTAAAAATTTTCAAAATAACTCTTGAATTTTCTATTTTTATTTTTTAACCAAACCCAAAATCCCAGCGCCACATATTGATGCATGGATAATTGCTTTGTCCTTTGTTGAGAATGAATCGCATGGTATAGTACCACCCGGAGGTGACTTATATCACTAATAATCTTATGGTTAGGTGTGGTAGGATATTTGGAACCTTTTCAAGATTAGCTGTTATGGTTGGGTTATGTGATGGCAATTAGCTTTGTCTTATGTTAAAATTCTTATGTGATATGATTTTGAGCGTGTTGAGGATTATGTACATCATGAGCCATGCTACTTCATAAGCCATGCTATGTTTTAAGCCGTGCTATGTCTTGAGCTGAGTACTCAAAAATGGGGTATGAACGGGAACATAGTGGATGGGAGTGTAATGATCATTGACCTAAAGTATTTTAAATTGCTGGACATAAATGATTTTAGGGGTATCCCTTGCCCTATGAGGTGTTATTGGTAGTCATAGTGATGCCTTGTTGCTTTAAAAGCTTGTTTGATAACCCTTATGTCTTTTTCCTAGTTTGTTGCTAAGTTATGTTCCTTACTGAAATTCGAGAGTTGAGTTACGAATGTGTAGCACAGAGATGTACTCGGTGGATTAACAATGATGTTGTAGATATATTGGGATGTGTGTTAGTTTTGATTAGGATTTTAATACGCGACGATTGTAGGTCCTTTGGAAATTTCACAGGAGTAAAGGCTTGTGGTCTAGATTGTTGTTCTTATGGCTTGGATGTTATGCTTAGGAGTTGTAATTAGCAAGAACATGGATGTGTACCTAGGTTAGGTTGAGATGTGGATAGTGTCAAATCTTTTTACGTGACGATGTGGTCACTTTGGTGTCTTCCTCGCAAGTGATAAGTGCATGAAACTTGAGGGGCCCAGAATAAATGTTGTTGGTGTAGTTAGATCAGTTGTTTAAGAATGATGCGTCAATGGGTGTGATGTCCTTTGAGGGAATGATGGTTGTTTGTGTTCTGATCTAAGGTGTAGAGGTGGTTATGTTGTCTTACCCTTAGGAGTGAAGCATGGATTAGTAAAGTTGAATGCTATCTTATCTTTAGGGGTAAAGCATGGAGTAGTAAAGTTGAACAATGTACCTTAATGGTTTGAGTGAC
>JAULJZ010094649.1:17567-33638 GCA_032270985.1 Heliamphora pulchella
GTTGAATGCTATCTTATCTTTAGGGGTAAAGCATGGAGTAGTAAAGTTGAACAATGTACCTTAATGGTTTGAGTGACTTAGGCTTGGCGTGTGAAAATCATTAGATCTAACGTGTATACGGTCGCTCTTACGCTCGAACAATAAAGTGATGATGATGTTTTTAGAGTCGTGAGAGTGATGGGTAACTCTGGGTGAGAAGTCTCAAATTTGGCCTTTCTCAATTAAGCACCTCATGTTTTCTTTGTGGGTTTGCCTAAGTAGTAAGCTCGAGACTGTAGCGTGGCTGTTGTTTACCTGTTGAGACTTAGGTTAGTGTAACACAACCTTGTGAGGTGAAGCTTTTGTGTAATGTGAATGTGTAGTATTATGCCTTTGTGTATACTTAGTGATGAACTTGTAGACGTGCGAGATGTGTTATTTGGGGTAAAAGGAAGTTAATGGTATTTGATGTGTATGAGTGAGGTTTGAGTTTGAGAAGTAAGTGTGGTGAGTAGTACAATCATAGTGATTAGGGTCGACAACATCTGGTACAATGAAGTTCAATGTCACTCTAAGGATAGGTGAATAGTGTTCTCTTGAGCTGAGTATGTAATGGTTACCCTAAGGTGTGATGGTGTTGAGTGGGAGTCTCCGGTTGACCTTTTAATTTCTCTAGGCAGAGGGAGGGCTACCTTATAAATGGTTATCATGTTTAAGTTGTTTTATCCTTGTTGGATGTGAATGCTAAGACCTTTTAGTGGGTTCTTAGTTTGGAAATTTTGTAAGAAGATTAAAATCTCCATAAATCATATACCCTTGTAGGGCCCTTTTAGTTGTGCCTTGTGAATCTGTATCATCGTGATCGTATGAGTATAGGGCTGGTTCCTCGTAGCTTCTTGGTGAAGATTTGTTTGCTCTACCCTATGAGAATGAGTGTTCGGGTTGTGTCTCTTGAGATATCAAGTTGGTAAACCTAGAGCGTCTGCCCCTTTTCTAAAGGAGAAGTTAGTGTTGAGGTGAAGAATTTACGTCTGTAGTGATAAATTGAAGGTTATTTGATAGTTATGTAAGTAATATTTTGGTTAGTGCGGGAATAGTGATATCTTTAGCTTTTTTCCAAGTAAGATTTTTGCTAAAGTTTCTGTGATTATGCTGTTCACCTAGTGGGACCCTGGTTGTCTGTTATGAGTTTTAGTTTGTGTTTTGTGTGGTGTTTAGAACTGCTCAATTTTCTCAAAATTAGTGTTCGATTACTCGCCCATGGTAAAGATACAAGTTACGTGCAATCGAGTTTAAGGCTGTTAAGAGAACGTGATTTAGATGTGAGTCTCAAAGAATTTGAATTTGGAATCCTTCGTCGATGTGGCCTCTTAAAGCCAACGTATTTGTCTAGATTGGAGCGTGAACATCTTATTTGTATCGAGAAGGAGGTCTCCCGTGGGAATGTTTAGATTATTTTTATGAGAAGTTGGGAGGGGTTGCGATCCCATCAATCTCGGTAATGTTGTGTGACAATCAGGGTTCACCCGAGTGGACCAGTCTGGTTTGCGTTGGAACTTTGTTTGTTGTGAGCTTATGTGGGTGGATTGAGTGCCTTGGTGGGTTGTAGGTAAGATGATTATGTTAAGAATAAGAATCGGATCTTGGTAAAATTATTGTGATGGAAAGGCATGAACGGGCTGAGTGGTGTTTGTGAGGGACTTCAAAATCATGTGTTAGCACTATCTAGGTAGATGATAGTTATACGTGCGTTATGAATATAGAAGAAAGATGCAGGTGCATATGCATGTGTGGACAAACGGTGTGGTTGATGACTATTTAGAGTTTAATATCTGTCTAATCGTGGAATGTTGTGAATACAAGAGACAGATGTACGTGTTATAAGTGTGGGTTAATGCCAAATGGGATTAATAGCGATTAATTAGAGGTTGAATAATCGATTTAGAGTCAGAAGTTTGATGGTAAAACGTGGGATTACGTATATGTGTTATACTATAATGAATAATGTGGTTTGGATTCGTGTAGGTAAGTATATATCTATAGAATGTTTAGGCTGTGTGATAGTGTTAATCATGTGAATTGGATGTTTGCTTAGCCTACGTGGCATGTTTAGCTCAGGTGGCTCATTAAGTTCATGTGGCGATATTAATCTTAATGGCTATAATACTAGGGACAATCTCAATTGTTTGGAATCTTGTTCTTGACGGTAATATGACACCTAGTAATTTTGTGAAGTGAAAATTGTGGATGTGTAGGTTGAGTAATCGACTGAGGATCGGTAGAGGGTGAAGGTTTAGATGGAATGTTTGCAAATTAAAAGAAGAAAATGTGGACTTTAGAGGTTTCTATGATTTGAGTGAGTTCCTTTCTTTAGAAATAAATGTTTATTGTCTTTGCTCAAGAATGAGCATCTCTTCGGCTTTAATGGTGGTGTTACTGATGTTCGTAAAGTGATGATGCGTTTGAATCCTCATGAATGATGTCAAAGTCTAGTAATGTGTGTTTTGGCTTACAGAAGTAATCCACGGTGTGCGTTTCAAGATGGGCATAAGCTAGTTTACGATAGTTTGAGTGGGAATCTTAGTCCTTACGAACAAGTAGTGGAGAGCGTTTGAAACCAGTTCCAGTTATGGAATAGTTACGTACTATGCGATTGATCGCTTTGAGTTTATCACACTCGGTGTGAGTTATGTTTTGGTGCCTCCGTGGTGTGAGTTGAACCTTAGTCCGACAACATGTTGATAAACATAGTGTTAGTGAGACCCTTTTTCGCGGAAGCAGTTGGTATAAATGTTTATCTCACGAAAACATGTTTATGTTGTGGTGCATCACTCTTGGGTGTGAGATATGTTAACATCTCTATTGTTGGATGACTTTGTGGAGTCTTCTTTTGGAGATTGTTGGTGGTTGATAGAAAGGCAGTTGTCTTAAGATTTAATGTTGAATTCCGGGGATGATATTTTCTAAAGGGGGGAAGTTGTAGGGACCCTGTCTCCTTTTATTTTGAGGATTAATTAAACCTTGCAATGAGACTTTTGGTAGAAAGTGAAAAAGTGTTTAATTTTGTGAAAGAATTAAAAGTTGATTATGATAATGATGGATGATGATAATTAGATGCTAGGTAATGTATGGGAACCATTATTGTGGGTTGTTTGGAGGAGTTTTGAGGTGTCTGGATCAAAATTTGAACCATATATGTTTCTTTTTCTTGGGTTGCATACAGCAAGGACCGCTTAACCGATCATGAGTCCGCTCCAGCGGTGAGTCGGCAGAGGCATTTTAAGTTGCGGGTTGAAGCTTCTTTCTTTCATTTCCTCTTCTCCTCTCTCTCTAACTTGAATCTAAAACCTTAGAAACTCCATTGGATCTTCCTAGAGCTCCACCAACTCTCCATTGGTGGATTCTTCTTGCTCTCTTGATTTTACGTTGTTAGAAGATCACTCTATGGGTTGGAAGCTCCCTCTTAGCCGAACGTTGCTATAAAGTGGTTTATTTCTATATGATGTATGCATGTTGTGGCTTATAAATGCAAAATATAATTACTCCCGGATCTTTTGAGCATTGTAGTGCAAAGTTGAGAATTTTTTGGACAGGACCGCTCGATCAATCCTGAGACCAATCGATCGGTCTGTCGTGGTTAAGTGTGTGCAGGACAGACCATTTTCATTTATTTTTGGTCCAAAGCTTCTAAAATGAGTTTCTCTTTCTTCTCTCTAGAAGAAAAACTCAAATCATAGACTTCTCTCTAGATTTCTTCTTGCTTTGGGTGTATTTTTGGCATTACGAGGCTAGAACGGTGTTGTACACGTCGAGGGCTTTGTATATATCTGAACGGAATATCATTTCGGCAGCGTTGATTTTTTGCAAGAAGTTAAAGCGTTGAGTGTTTAACTCTCTACGGTAGGATTCTAGACTATCTTGCTTTAAAAGGGTGTACATGTGATTCTATGCATTTTTACCATGTTTGAATGCTATAAATGTTGGATTTTTATATTAAATCTTGTTTGGTTGGTTCAAAAGCATGTTTTGAGCTTGTAAAATTTATTACAGAGTTGGTAGATGCATGTATATATGAATTTCATGAATAGGTGTTCTGAAAATCAGAAGAAATTATGTGAATGTTGCAAAAATATAAATTTTCGTGTTGGAGCTAACCCTTGGGGTTGAGTATGAATTTTTAAAATGTTTGGTTGAATTGAGGATAGTTTTGTGCAAAAATATTGGTTTACCTCTATGATTTTGGATGGGTTGGCCGCATGCCTTGAATTAAATGAATGGTTAAGTTGTGTACTTTTAATGATTTTGTGACTGTACATACTATAACAATGTGGTAAATGTGGACCTCAATTGCTTCTCGTTGAAAGTCCAAAAAATTTGTGCAAATAGGTGCTTCGCTCCTTTGGATTAATCCCCGTAAATGAAATGGTTGCCCCAATGGGAGGCAATTGCTATTGTGGCAACGTATAAAACTCGTCATTGCCTAGCGGACCATTGGATGCCCCGGACCTAGGTCAATAGATGGGAGTTTATGCTTGCTACCACTGTCTCTGGTGCGACAATGTCAGTACGTGTAAATCATTGTGGTTGGGTAAATCCTTTTTGGCTTGAAAACCTAGTGGAGAACTAAAATGATTCTTGTGGTGTTTCAAATTGTAATGCGTCGTTGGGTTATGTAAACAATCGTGGTTTTGAAGGAAAATCGTTCT
Organism: Heliamphora pulchella; assembly: GCA_032270985.1. NCBI lineage: Eukaryota > Viridiplantae > Streptophyta > Magnoliopsida > Ericales > Sarraceniaceae > Heliamphora > Heliamphora pulchella. Next base: position 22,253 of record JAULJZ010094649.1, read on the forward strand.
AAAGGGTTGTGTGGTTGAATTGTTCATATAGCTGTTAATTACATGATATGATTTTAATTTATGCTAGTCTATTCCTATTAGATTTCTTCTCACATTATTAGATTTAACACTTTCAGGTGATCCTGACTATATGGCTTGAGGTGGTGAAGTACGGAGGGCGGTGACGTATTAAAAAACTTGTAATTTTCTTATTTTTGGTTATTTTGAATCATGTAATCGTTGTAACACGTTTTGTACATGATAGTACATGTATTGTAAATCTTAAAGTTATGATTCCAATGCATGAATGTCGTACGTGAACGAGAGAAACTTTGGGTGGTTGTATTGGTCCCTTTGTAGTTGAATTGGGTTTTGATTGGGTGATTCTAATGCAATTTATACAGTTTTTGGTTGGTTTATCATTTAATTTCAACTTATGTGCTTCGAGGGAGGTTTTGGATCAAGTTTTAGCACTTTTAAAAGTTATTCCTCTTTGCCTAGAATGTATTGAAAAAGCTTATATATTTTTGAAGTGTTGGAGTTCTAAGGTTTGGCTTTGGAAAACTGGTCCAAGGCCAAACTGCTCGATGGACCAATTGATCGGTTTGTCGAGCAGTCTTTTGCATGCTTTAGTTGTTTGACAGGCTTGAAGAAAACAGTGTACTGTTAAAGACCGCTCAATTGGTCTTTTGACTGATCGATCAGTCTGTGCAGACTTTGAAAATTTTTTTGTTTTTGTTCTAAAAGCTTGGCTCTTGGGACCTTGAACTTAACCTTTTGGGTTACTCTTTTACTTAAATTAAACCCTCGGAAGCTCATTTTTCAAAGGTTTCCCTTTCGTTTTTGGATTGGTTCTTTGATCGCTTGGATATAGATGGTTTTTAGTGGATTTTAGTATCACAAAACGAGTTTTTCTTTGGTGGTTCACGTAACCCGAGTTTTGGGGCATGATAGGATGGTATTAGAGTTGTAGATTTGAATACCTAAGAACTATGGAAAGAGGCTGCATCACTTATGAGGAAGATTATGTGTTTGACTCACATGGGTTGTAAATGTTTTGATAGCATGAGGATGTTGTGTTGTACGTGGGTATGGAGGTTGGACCTTAAGATTGATTCATCTTGCCTTAGGGCATTTGGATTAACCAACTTGAAAGCTAAGTCAGAAATGCATTTGGTCCACATACTTTCTAGCAAGTAATCTGCGTGGGTCACCCAAATTGACTTATCACTCTCATTGGTACTCCTCGATATGTGGAGTTTGTTTACATGATCTCGAGTGGCTAAGTGTTAATACGATTATGTGGCGTGTTAATGATAACATGTTGAATCGAATCTTATGTTTTTATGTTTCGTGTTTTCTTTCATATAGAAGTTATGTCAGCGCAGAGAGGATGAGGTCATGGTCGAGACCATGGCCGTGGTTTAGGCCAAGAGGATGTGCCAATCTCTAATGTCGGGGAAGCTAATGTTCCCCAAGGACATGTAGACAGGGTAGATTTGTTTCGTGAGATGGTGGGTTTCATCCTCCAGTTAGCCGAGGCCGCTAATGGAGGGGCAAGAGTAGTCGAGCCAAGGGTGACCATTGCAATGCATGAGTTTCAACGTCTTAACCCTCCTACCTTTGTCAATGATCCCAATCCCAAAGTGGCCACATAGAGCTCGTGACCAAGATCTTAGACACGTTGTAGATAGTCGAGGATGATTTGAGGGTTGTGTTTTTCGCGTTCTAGCTGAGGAGTGACTCCCATGAGTGGTAGAAGTTTGCTAAAACTATTGTGGAGGGTACATGGGTTGCTTTTACGAAAGTGTTTTTGGAGAAATACTTTCATGAGTCTTCTACGGACATCTATAGGGAGGGGTTCTTTTCGCTCACCCAAGGGATGATGAATGTTATACAGTACGAGGACAGGTTTACCAGTTTAACTCGCTTTGCACAGGAATTCATGGGCACCGATGAGCTACGTTCAAAGAGGTTTGAAATGGATTTAAGACCCGCGATCAGGGAAAGGGTGGCAGGGTTAAGGCTACGCATTTTTACTGAGTTGGTTGAATCTATAGTCACTATTGAGAATACTTTGAATGAGACCCATAAGGCTAGAGAGGCTAGAGAACCACAAGGGGTAACAAACACACAGTTAGGTGGATGCCGCAATAAGAGGCAGAGGTCATTAGGTCCCAGTTCTTTTCCTACTTAGTCATATCAACAGTTTTCAACACCGGCACCCTCGATAGCTTCATCGAGACAGTTAGAGCTGAGGGAGCTCATTTGTTATCAGTGCAGACAACCAGGGCATCGTACGATGGATTGCACATTGAGGGGACAACCTCAGAGTTCTACACATGTTCAGTCATAGGGGAGAGGGCCACCAATATGCTTTGGGTGTGGTCAGCTGGGGCACTTTCGTAGAAATTATCCTTAGGGAGGGAGTACACAGAGCCCGACAGGTGCACCACCAGTTCAATTAGCACAATGGTGACAGATTTACTAACAGCCATAGTAGTAGCCAACAGCTCAGACTTCTAGGGTCGCAAAAGGTGCACTTTAGCCCAGTTAGTGCGACAGCCTACGACGCAGAACCATGGTGGACAGGCCAGGAGACCGCAGGGGCAGGTGTTTGCCCTCACTAACCCGAGTTCTTCGAAGGCACTGGTTGTGCCTGACGCTTCAGCAACTACTTTAGTCATCAGAGGTACTCTTTTAGTGTACCCTTCATGGGCTAATGTTCTTATCGACATAAGAGCATCGCATTCCTTTATCTCATCTTTTTTTGCATCTACTTTGAGGTTGGAGATATATACGTTGGGTAGCGCATTGTGTGTAAAGACCCCGATCAGTGGGAACATAGTATTGGGATGAGTCTGAAGATCCTGTGAGTTAGAGGTCGCTGGCTATTGTTTAGAGTTTGATTTCATCATTCTCGACATGACCACAATTGATATCATCCTAGGGATGGATTGACTGACCACCTATCATGCCTATATCGATTGTGATTGATGGAGGGTATCGATTTGTACACCTGAGGGTGATTGTTTTTCTTTCGTGGGTAATTGGGACGATGGTTTAGTGTTTATACCCGATGTTATGCGAAACCATGGAAACCTTAGTTTTCTCTTTTCTGCTCTCATGTTGGATGAGGCTGTGGGTGTTCGAGGAGAGTTTCCCTCATAGTTTGTGACTACCTAGATGTCTTTCCTAACGATCTATTCGAGTTGCCACCACCTCATGAGGTAAGATTTTCTATCGATCTTGTTCTAGGAGCTACTCCTATTTCGATGCCATCTTATCATTTTGCACTAGCAGAGTTGCGTGAGCTTAAGGTACAGCTTTAGAAATTGCTAGATAAAAGTGCTTGTATGCCCGAGCACGTCCCCGTGGAGAGGTTCAGCCATGTTTGCTAAAAAGAAGGATGGGTCCTTGAGGTTATGTATTGATTATTAAAAGTTGAATCAAGTAACAGTGAAAAAAAAGTATCCTATGCCAAGGATTGATGATTTGTTCGATCAACTTAAGGGGTTCTAGTTGTTTTTCAAAGATTGACATAAGGTTAGGGTATGACCAGTTGAGGATCAAGGAAGAAGACATACCAAAGACCGCCTTTCAGACTCGTTATGATCATTACGAGTTTTTAGTTATGCCGTTCGGTTTGACGAATGCACCTGCAACCTTCATGGACTTGATGAACTGTATATTCCATCAGTATCTTGACAGCTGTGTAGTCATGTTCGTGGACAACATTCTTATCTATTCACCATCGAGAGAGATGCATGAAGAACATCTACATATTGCTCTACAACTTCTAAAGGAGCACCGATTGTATGCAAAATTTGAAAAGTGCGAGTTTTGTATGCCGGAGGTAAAGTTTCTTAGACATATGGTATCGAGAGATGAAATTCTGTAGACTCTTCAAAGATTAATGCAGTGATGAGTTGGGAATGATCAAAGAATGTGTTTGAGATTCATAGCTTTCTGGGTTTGGCAAGCTACCACCGGCGATTTGTGAAGGACTTTTCTCTACTTATCGGGCCGATGACTCACTTGATATGGAAGGGAGTCAAGTTTGTTTGGAGTGAGTCTTGTGAGCTGGCATTCTAGGGTTGAAGAAGAGATTAACTAGTGCACCAGTGTTGGTTATTTTAGAACGAGATTTGGGTTATACAGTTTGTTGTGATGCGTCGCATGATGGTTTGAGATGTGTCTTGATGTAGGCAGATAAGGTTGTGGCCTATGGATCTCAGCAGTTGAGGACTCATGAACAGAACTATCTAACACATGACTTGGAGTTGGCAGCCATGGTTTTTGCCTTGAAGGCATGGCGGCATTACCTTTACGGTGAATATTTTGAGGTTTTATCAGATCACAAGAGCTTGAAATACTTGTTTTCTCATAAGGACTTAAATCTACGCCAACGATGGTGGATGGAGTTTATGGAGGACTACAATTTTGATCTTTAGTATCATCTGGGAAAGGCTAATGTTGTGACCGAGGCACTTAGTAGGAGATCTCGTGGTTTCTTAGCTTCTGTTGCCGTGCGAGAGTGGGATCTGCTTCGAGAGGTTGTAGAGTTTGATTTGTGTCTCGGGGAGACAGAGGAGGGTGCGACCTTATTTTCAATGGTTTCACGACCCATGTTGATTGCTCGTGTTCTAGAGGATCAACAGACAGATTAGGAAGCTCAGATGTTACGGGATCATGTTGCTAGTACGAAAGACACCAAGGGATGGGTTGTGAGTCCAGATTAGAGGTTGAGATTTACTAGGAAAGTATTTATGCGAGAGTCGTGCCGTAAAGATGTGTTATGCAATTTCCATCATTCTCGTCTTGCAGTGCACCTAGGAGGCACCAAGATGTATCATGATTTATGCCGATAATTTTGGTGAAAGGGAATGAAGAGGGATATAGTTTAGTTTGTTTCTCAATGCCTTACTTATCAGCAAGTGAAGGCAGAGCATTAGAGGCCAGCAGGGTTTGCTTCAGCCGTTACCAGTATCAGAATGGAAGTGGGAGAATGTCATGATGGATTTTATAATGGGACTTCCTAGATCACCTAAGGGACATGACACTACTTGGGTAGTGGTTGACATACTGACAAAGTCTGAATGCTTTTTTCTCATACATGTGAGGGACTCCGTGGACAAATTGAGTAATTTATATGTTAGTGAGATTGTTTGGTTACATGGGGTACTTGTATCTATTATTTCTGACTAAGACCCGCACTTCACGTCACGCTTTTGGTAGAGTTTTCAGTCATCTTTGGGGACGAATTTGCTTTTTAGCACTAGTTTTCATCCTTAGACAAATAGTCGATTCGAACGCATCATACAGATCTTGGAGGACATGTTGAGAGCTTATGTATTGGATTTTCAAGGTTCTTAGGAGTATCATTTACCATTAGCGGAGTTTGCGTATAACAATAGCTATCAATCCAGTATTAGGATGGTGTCTTTCCAGGCTTTATATGGTAGGTCATGTAGGTCAGCGGTATGTTGAACATATGCAGGGGAAGCGACAGTTTTGGGACCCAACTTAGTATGGGAGACCACAAAAAAGATTACCATGATTCGACAATGCTTAGTGACTGCGCAAAGCCATTAAAAGAATTACGCAGATTAAAGGAGGAGGCCTTTGGAGTTTGGGGTGGGAGACTACGCGTTCTTAAAGGTTTCGCCATGCTGAGGTTTGATGAGATTTGGTCGTAGTGAGAAGTTATCACCATGCTTTATTGGGCTGTCCAAAATTTTTGAGAGAATTGGGGAGGTAGCATACCGTTTGGCCTTACCTCCTCAGTTATCATCGATGCACAATGTGTTTCATGTTTCTATGTTTTGGAAGTACAAGCCGGACCCATCACATGTTTTGAATTGGGCTAAGTTGCGAGTGGACGAGGACATTTTTTTGTTGAATGACCCGTGAGGATATTGGATACGAAAAAACAAGTGTTGAGAGGGAGAACCTGTCTACATCAAGGTTTTATGACTTTATCACGGGGTTGAGAAAGTTACGTGGGAGCTTGAGTCCGAAGTCCGTATTAGGTACCCGGAGTTGTTTTCTCCTTCACCCCGTAGCAAATTTTTGGGGAAAAATTCCTTAATGGTGAAAGAGTTATGAGGCCTGGCTCCTTCTTATTTTGTAATATATTTCTTGACATGTTATCAAATGCATTTGATTGCTATAAAGTGGTTTATTTCTATATGATGTATGCATGTTGTGACTTAGAAATGTATAATAGAATTAATCCCAAACCTTTTGGCGTTGCAATGCAAAGTTGGGAATTTTCTGGGCAAGACCGCTTGATTGGTTCTGAGACTGATCGATCGATTTGTTGGGGTTAAGTGTGCGCAGGACAAACCATTTTTATTGGTTTTTAGTCCAAAGCTTCTAAAACAAGTTTCTCTTCCTTCTCTCTAGAAAAAAAACTCAAACCCTAGACTTCTCTCTAGATTTCTCCTTGCTCTGGGTGTATTTTTGGCATTGCGAGAGTGGAATGGTGTTGTACACGTCGAGGGCTTCACATCCATCTAAACGGAATCTCATTTCAACAACATTGGTTTTTTGCAGAAAATTAAAGCACCGAGTTTTTAACTCCCTATGGTAGGATTCTAGACTATCTTGGTTTAAAAGGGTGTTCCATGTGATCCTAAGGATTTTTACCATGTTTAAATGCTATAAATGATGGGTTTTTATATTAAACCATGTTTAGTTGGTTCAAAAGCATGTTTTGAGCTTGTAAGGTTTATTACAAAGTTGGTGGATGCATGTATATATGGTTTTCATGAATAGGTGTTATGAAAATCACAGAAAATTATGTGAATGTTGCAAAAACATGGATTTTGGTATTTGAAGCTAACCCTTGGGGTTGAGCATGGGTTTTAAAATATTTGGTTGAATTATCGATGGCTTTGTGCAAAAATATTGGTTTACCTCTATGATTTTAAATGGGTTGGTTGTGTGCCTAGAATTAAATTAATGGTTAAGCTGTGTGCCTTTAATAATTTTGTGAATGTACCATAACAATGTGGTGAATGTGGGCCTCAGTTGCTCCTTGGTGAAAGTTCTGAAATTTGCACAAATAGGTGATTCGCTTCTTCGGGTTAACCCCCGTAAATGAAGTGGTTACCCCAATGGGAGGCAATTATTGTTGTGGCAACGTATAGAGCTTGTCATTGCCTAACAGGCCATTGGATGCCCCCGAACCTAGGTCAATGTATGGGAATCTATGATTGGTACCATTGTTCCCGGTACGGCAATGTCAGTACGTGTAAATCATTATGGTTGAGTAAATCCTTTTTGGTTTGAAAATCTAATGGAGAACTAAAATGATTCTTGTGGTGTTTTAAATTGTAATACATCGTTGGGTTATGTGAACAATCGTGGTTTTGAAGGAAAACCATTTTAAAGGGTTGTGTAGTTGAATTGTTCATATAGTTGGTAATTACATGATATGATTTAATTCATGTTAGTCTATTCCTATTGGATTTCAGTTCACATTGTTAGATTTAAAACTTTTAGATGGTCCTGACTTTGTGGCTTGAGAAGGTGAAGAATGAAGGGTGATGGCGGATTACAAAACTTGCAGTTTTCTTATTTTTGGTTATTTTGAATCATGTAATCATTGTAACACATTTTGTACATGATAGTACACGTTTTGTTAATCTCAAAGTAATGATTCCAATTCATTTATGTCATATGTGAATGAGAGAAACACTGGGTGGTTGTATTGGTCCCTTTGTAGTTGAATCGGGTTTTGATTAGGTGATTCTAATGTAATTTAGACGATTTTCAGTTGGTTTATCGTTTATTTCAACTTATGCACCTCGAGGGAGATTTTGAATCAAGTTTTAGCACTTTTAAAAGTTTTCCTGTTTACCTAGAATATATTGAAAAAGCTTATATATTTTCAAAGTGTTGGAGTTTTAAGGTTTGGCTTTTGAAAAATAGTCCAGGGTCATACCGCTCGATGGACCGATTGATCGGTCTATCGAGCGGTCTTTTGCATGATTCGGTTGTTTAGCAGGCTTGAAGAAAAAAGTCTACTGTTAAAGACTGCTCGATTAGTCTTTTGACCGATCGATCGGTTTAGGCAGATTTTAGAAATTTTTGTGTTTTTGTTCTAAAAGCTTTGCTCTTGGGACCTTGACCTTATCCTTTTGGGTTACTCTTTTATTTAAATTAAACTCTCGAAAGCGTGTTTTTCAAAGGTTTCCCTTTCATTTTTGGGTTGGTTCTTTGATCTCTTGGATGTAGATGGTTTTTTGTGGTTTCTAATATCACAAAACGGATTTTTCTTAGATGGTTCACGTGACCCGGGTTTTGGGGCGTGACAGAATTGGACTCATGTTTTGACTTTTGGAAATGATGAATTAAATGAATCGATTTGGATCTTTGGATCGGTAATTGTGGGTTTAATCAGCTCTTCGATGAGAGACTGAAAAACTGCGCAGAGTGGGAGATCTACCATCGTCTAATAATCGAGAATAGGCGTTAGTCGCGACGAGTTGTAAAACGCATCGGTAGTTAGTAGGCCTCACGTGGCCCAGTCAGTAGTAGCCCTGCATAGGTCTATAAGCTTGTCAAGCGTCGGTTCTTAGAGCATAAACCCTGAACTAGTTTGGATTTGGAAAACATCAGAGGAGGTGTGGGGGGGGGGGGGAGGGGGTGTTTGAGACCTTGAGAATTTGGTTGAAAATTTGTGTTGTGAGTACCTTGAAGTGATTTGAAACTGATAAGGAAATGGAAGGCTAAAGCTATGGTTTTATACATGAAAACCCTGTTATGTGAATAAGAATTTGGTTGAAAATGGAATTGATTTTGGACAAAATCATTGATGTGCATTTCACATAACTATCCTCACATGTCCTGCGTTTGTTCATTTTTAGTCTATTTCCTACGAGTCTCGGTTCATGTTGAATAATACATTTCAGGTGATAACGGGAATCAAATGAGCAAATAAGAAGAACAGTCGTGGTGACCTTTTTGAGTTATTTTGATTAGAATTGTATATTTAAGGAAATATCTTTTGAGATTTCAAAGTTGTAAATGTAATTCTTTTGATACACTGGAAGAATGTACTTGATATGGTAGAAATCCATTTGTAACGCTCTTAAGACCGTGTACTCACGAACCGTATGTATGTGAGAATGTTGGGTTATTGTTTCAGGTTTGTTCCTTAGTTTTCATATAAAATTCTATGGTTTAATATGTTGGATTTCAAGTTTTTGAGAGGTTAAAAGTTATTTTAATGTTAAATGTATATTTTAATTTTAAGTTTTTGTCTATTAAAAACTATGTTCAAATGATGAGAACTTTTGTTATTTTTTCAAGACTTAGAACTTTTTTTAGCATTTTACCTATTTTGCTCTTGGATAGCCCACTGCTCGAGTAATGCAGATCTCTGCTCGAGCGGTTTTCGCTGGATTGAATTCTTTGAAAAAAAATGGTTCAAAAGGAGTTTTGTTTGGTTTCTTTAGGGCATTTCTTTTTAGCTTAAATTAACTTATTTGGAAGGTTGTTTTACAAGCAAAATATTCTCTTTTACATTCATCTTTTACAAGGAAACGAAACGTTTGGTTTTAATCTAAATAAAGTTTGATTTTCTCCAATTAAAGTTGACGCAGTTTTGTTTTATATTCTAGGATTTGGGTTTCTTTCCTATCTTTCATGTGGTTTTATATTCTGGAGTCTGTAAGTGTATCTTGCAACTGTTCATTAGTATAGTGCTTAATTTATCTAGATTTGGATTAGTCCCATAATTTTTTACTCGAGTTGGGATTTTTTACGTAAAAAATCGCAAGTGTCTTATTTGTGTAATTGGTTTATTTTTTTATTATTACTTGTTAGTACCTAACCTTAAACTAATCAACGGCTAACGTTATTCACATTACGATGTACACAAAATAATTTAAATATTTTTTTTAATTGGTATCAAATCAGGCTCACTCAATTTTTTGATTAAAAAATTATAATAATTTTTTCAAAAATTATAATATTTTTTGGTTAAAAAAATTATAATATTCTTTTTTCAAAATTATAATATCTTTTATTAATAAATTATAATATTTTTTTGATTAAAAATATTTTAAGTGAGATCTTAATTACAGCTAGCCATGGATTTTCTTGAAGAAGAAAAATTAAATATTAAATCTCTCACTGCCTCAAATAATTCATCAAAATTTGAATTCTCTAATCAAGAATCTTTTGGATTTCAAAGTGACTTTATTAAAGATTTAAAAGATTCAGATTCAGATGAAAATAGTGAAAAAAGTCTTCAGTAGGCTTACGACAATTTGTATAATGAAAGTTATAGAATGTTAAAACTCATCATAAAGTTAACTTTGAAGGTGAAAAGTTTTAAAAAAGAAAACGAAAACCTAAAATTAGCTGACTGAATCACAAAATTAGTTTACTCAATTGAAGATTTTTAATTCTAAAGCTTTTGAAAAATTGGTCAGTTCTGGCAAGTAGAGGAAGGAACTCATCTAGCCATGCAATTCTCTTAAACCTAATGTCATGGACTTAGAAAAAATATTACATAATTCGATTGAGTTAAGATCCTCTCTTGAGGAAAAAGTTTTAAAATTAGAAAAAGATCTTGATACTTCTAATTCTATGTTTAAGAAATTGAATTCAAGATTTATGACTTTAGAAAAAATCTTAAGTGTGCAAAAAGTAACTTCTGATCGAGCTGGATTTAAATATGTGGGTGAAACTTTTTTTTCAAACGGTTCAGATAAAATTAATTTTGTGAAAGTTATTGTGACACCCCATCTTCCAAGTACGTTGGGACATACATAAATATAAACAAAGGGATATTATATCCATTCATTCATATTTATATACGTTAGTTATTACATCATAAAGGAGTTCTAAACCATTAAAAATTACATAATTATTACAATTTCACCAAGAAATTTCAAAAATTACACTAAGCGCAAGAGAACTGAATATAAGTACAAAAGTAGAGGTCTCGACTCCTCAGAATACATCAGCAAAATTCACGTGCTCTTGGAACTCACCCTACTCTTCAAACTCTTCTGCTCTCTCTGGGACAACTTCCTCCAAGAACTCTTCCTTACCTGTGGTACGAATGCCATGAGTTAAGGCCTAGAAGTAAAACACTCTAACCTTCTAACTAATCTCACGGCACAAAATTCACCGCAATACATACCATATAACACCCAGAGCAGTTTATGGTCAAGGAGACAGACAAATTTATGACAAGATAGCGGATAAGTCAATAAACGTGTCCATATGAGATGCCGTGTTTAAAATGTAGATGACCAACACAACATGTACCCAGATTATAACATAAATTCCACATCGGGAATTACCATAGTAGACTTGATGGGACTTGATCACCAAAGCCATCATCGCGCCTCGTTGCGAATAGTAAATGCGTCGCCGGGCTTCA
>JAULJZ010094650.1:0-12134 GCA_032270985.1 Heliamphora pulchella
TCAAATTAAATTAAAACTAGTATAAAAGTAATTAAAAATATACATCAAGTTACGAAATTATACAAAAATTAAAATTTAGCCCAACCACCACAACTAAATAATGCTGTAATCAAACTAAGATGTGAAAATTAAGTACAACACCTAAAATTATTATAAAAATTTAAATCTTTAATATTCATGATAAAAAATATACGTTATGTTAATTTTTAAATTTAACTATTAAATAATGTAGTGTATATATACTATCAAATATATAATATATCAATATAAGATAAAAAATTCAAAATTTGAGCTTAAAAATCCCTCATGGCCGGCCACTTTTCCTCCCCAAACACTCAATCTCATTTTTTTGATTTTGTGTGTCATACATGTATGGGTTTTTAGTGGCTATAACCTTCATAGGCATTACATACACATCATGAGGTTCACTTTTGCTACAAAATTGATTTTAAAGGAACACAAACACCCCCATATTTGGCACACCCATCTCCCAAACCATCTTTGTGTATGCAAAATTCTCTAATTGTTGGTAGAGTGAGGTAGAGAGAGAAAGAGAAGAAATGCTTGAAGTTCTTGAGATTTTTGGTGTTCTTGGACATTCATCTCCATATATAGATCTTCATCATTCGTCATCTTCAAATGGTAAACCACAGTAGGAACAATATTGTTTTACATCTATTTCCCTCAACATGGGTCTTCTTGGTTCCAAAACTCAAAGAGATTCAAAATTCATACTCAACCCATGAGATGGTACCTAGAAACCCTATTTTCTTTCCTATTTTCTTTCTCAATCATCCTTCTCCTTTCATTTTATATTGATATTTGAAAATGGTATATATCTCATATATAGGTCATATATATGAGAGATATAACAATGCATGCAAGGGCCATGGGCCTAGGAGCCTAGAAAACACATGTTTTCTTCATCTTCAAATCTGTCTAGAAAAGGGTTTTGTAAAAAATTAAAATTTTGCCATTTTCTTTGAGTGATCTAGACTCATCAAAAAATTTTGAAATTTTTACTGTAACTTCATGAGTATATTATTTACATGCACAAAATATCTTGAGGTCCAAATCTTTTTCCTTATGTTTTTAAAAATAGAGAAATAGATTGGATTATAATGGCTGTTTGGACATACCACTTTGAATCCATGCCATTTACTATAAAAGAAGGATCTCGGTATTATTTTTATATGGTTGGATAGAAAAACGTCTTATCTTTCTAACCCCACTAGAATCAACCCGTTTGCATGTATATAGAGAAAATGGCACCAATTCTCCCAAAGTGTGTCGAATCTGAATTCTGTTTGGTAGAATATTTATGATAATTTCACGAACAATGAGAAAAATACAAGGTCAAGTCCCAAACCTTCTAAACTCATAGATCTACCACTGTAAGAATTTTTGAATTCAATTTTTAAGCTTAAGTTCTCTTTTCTATTTTTTGAAGCCATTGAGTTTTCTCGCCACTATTTTGAAACTACCCTCTACACTGTTACAGAATTTTATTTTGTCAAAACCGAGGCTTTAAAGGCAAGATTAGGCAACTTGTAAAACATAAAAAGTGTTCAGAACATCCCAAATGGGGTGTTTACCAATTTTTAGAAGTTTTCTCCAACGGTTGATATGTTTCAAAGTCTCTAAACAGTAGCTATGACATGTAATTCCTTAAACAAAGAATTAAAGCCTAAGTGTTTAATTGTGTTTTTGGTTATATTTATGATTTCATGCCATACTTGGGTTAGTTTAATTGGTTGTGAAGTTATTTTTGTATTGTTATGTGTTTGAAATCGCATATTTATGTGCTAGCTAAACCCAAAGTATTTATGTGCATATGTGCCCATATCAATGAAGTAAATTAGGATAATTTGTATTGGAAGTTATGCATGTATAAAATGTTCCATGTCCATGTAAAGTGTTGACATGCCATATAGTCTAAGTTATGCCTAAAAATTTATTGTGAGTTGTAAATAGGTGGTAGAACATATCATTGCATATCATCCTTGGGTTGGGAATTGCGCAGGTCACTGTTTAGATTGTTTTTATATAAAAAGAAAGAAAATAATAATCGAACTTTAGGGTGGTACAGTGACACTTGGAAAATTGTGGCTGATTTGTGGCTTTATGCCTTGGTTATTTTTGGATGACTTTTGCCCAAGTGCTAAATGCACATTACTATAAATTGTATTATTTGCAAAGGTGGTTTGGATGGCGTAATAAGAGGAGCTAAATCTTGCGATCCCGTGTTTGACATTGACATGAGAGTCGAGGGCCTGAAGTGTTGACTTGTCCACGCCCTTTCCATCAGTGATGAACCGACTGGACACTTAGTCCGCTATGTAGTCATCCCACGACTTAAGGAACGCTCTTTATCGGTCGGTAGACTTGGTCAGCGTGATAGGGATCATGGGGGTTTAGGGTGGTTCACCTCGGCTGGGAGAACCTAGAATAACTTAAGTTTTTAATTGGAATAGAAAGTGTAAATTGGTTGCATCATTCTCATCATGCTCATTGTCATAATTATCCTGTCATCCTGCTTGCTATGTTTTTGACCTGTACTTGTAAAATTTTTGTAAAATTATGTTGTTCCTTCTGAGCTTTAGCTCACGGCATTCCATGCCTGGTTTTGAGGACCCGAAAGTTCTCGTTGACCACCCTACACCGAATAGGTGGAACCATGGGTCCCGTAAGCCAAAATTCTACCAGTCTGCAGCACTTGACTCTTGGATCACTAGATTTAGCGTTGTCTTCCCTAATATTTTCTGTTATACACACTTTATTTTGGGTCTGTAATCTTAGCTTTATGATACTCTTACTATTCTTCTTGATGTGTATTAATTGATTATTACTTTTTCATATCATTATTAGTTATTTGTCGCTCTTGATGTTCCAGAGTCTCGGGGCGTCACAATTTTGGTATCAGAGCTTAGGTTCAACCCATACCCACGTGACCGTTAACCTAGACTTAGGCTTTGAGACTTAAACTTTTAGACTTGGCTAGACCCCTTCTTATTATCATGCTCTAGACGTGAAACTTTGAACTAACAGTTTGCTAAAAACATACACCGTTCTCTTGTTTCATTGTAGGATGGCATCATCTTTTTACAGTAAACTCGCCCCACCATCAGCTTCATCGTCATTAGATTCACATGTTAGGTTCGACTCTTGGGGACCCTTCCATTTCTAGGCGAGCCATATTGTTCCCACCGACCCCACCCGGATGGAGGGTAACGTCCTGTGGAGGGCCGAGCGTGATGCTATCTGTCACATCCAAAAAGTGAGTGAGGAGTACCTACGGATGGACGGCCACGAGTACAAGGCGATGTTAAAAAGAAGAGCCGGTAATACCCTGTGACAAGCCCAACATGCCCATCAGATGATCCACTATGAGTGTACCTTGGAGCGACTTCGAGCTATGGCATCCAATCTTGCGGTATACGCCCCTATTAACCTCCGCCCACGACCATTGGACGAGGAGGTTGACTCCTCAAGCTCAGTAGTGCATCCACCACCTCGGCCTCGCAGTCCCATTAGAAACACCTGAGTTCTGCCACCACCAGCTTCACCACTTGCCTCACCAGACTACTCCCTAGCCTCACCCGAGGCTCCCTAGACACCACAAGACGTTCCTCTCCCATCTACACCCCTTGATGCCCCACCTACTCTCGAGAGTACTCTCCCATCTCACCTCGGTATGCCCCGATACCTCCAGCTCCTCCAGCCGGCACCGACAATGACACATAAGACAAGGAGGACCCTAGCGAGGATACCCACTAGGCATCTCTTCGGGTTGGGGTAAGCGCTAGGGATAGGGCTTTTGGGTTATTTTTGCTATATTTTGATCCTGAGGGTGTAGTTGTACTTTCCCCTAAACAGTTATGTCCTACTATGTCCCCGCCTTATTTTATTACTTTATGTACTGTTTCTTCTTCTTCTTACGAATGGGTAGTGCTACTATGTTCTGTTTCTATCATGTCTTATATATTCTTCTTTTATACATGCTATTTTTGCTGTCATTTTCAAAAAGAAAAAAATTTATAACATCAAACTAATAACAACACTAATAATAAAACCACAAAAACTTCAATTAAAATCTCCAACACAAAAAAAAGAGAGAATAACTAACCCTTGGTTTTTTTATTCAAGATGAGCCGAGGCAGAGGACGCCCATGCTTTGAGCATGTACCCGAACTCGAGCCACCTAAGCAGGGTAGGAACAACGACATTTGCGACATTCTATGGAAACTCCTAGACACCTTACGCCAGCCAGCACCTGCGCAAGACCCTGCACCTGTACCGCCTCCCCTAGCTATTCCTGGTCGTGTAGCCATGTTCTTAGAATTTCATAGATTTTGACTACTGACTTTCTCTAGGGGAGCTAACCCTCAAGGGGCAGAAGGATGGCTTCGAAAGATCAGGAAGGTGTTAGATACCATGGATGTATGAGAGAGATCGACCGAGTGGCCCTAGCCACGTATCAGCTTAAAGGAGAGGCAGATCACTGGTGGAACTCCATCATAAACATCAGGGAAGTCAACACCATGGCACAGTTCGAAGAGCATTTTCGTCAAAAGTACTTCCCAGACATCCTGAAGCAGGACATGATTCAATAATTTTTGGAGCTGAAACAGAGCAAGATGACTGTTGCCAAATATGCTGCCAGATTCGAGGAACTAGGACGTCATGCCACCGCCATCGCTCCCACCGAGCTATCCCGAGCCTAGAGCTTTGAGTGGGATTTGGAACCCGCCATCTGAGGACGTCTAATCGGCATGCGCCTACCCACGTATGCAAAAGTCGTGGATATCGCTCTACTTTTAGAGCGAGAGCTTTCTGATTCCCAAAAGGTTTTTCAAGACCGTGTAGAAACCTCACGAGGTGGACCAGTGCATCAACAGCCCAACCGCAATCGCTCGAACATGAGACCTTATCAGAGAAACTAGCTAACCGGTAGAGGTAACGTGCAGCGACAAGGAGGAGGTTACATTTGTTTTGGATGTGGACGAGAAGGACTTAAGAAGTCAGAGTGCCCTCAGGAACATAGGAGAAACAACCAAGGATTCTGGTAAAATCAAGTTTAGTAGCAAACCCAGCAACAATACAAGCAGCAACCTCAACAACAATATCGACAACAGCCGTACCACAATACCAACAACAACAACAGTAAGGAGGGCAA
This sequence comes from Heliamphora pulchella, assembly GCA_032270985.1. Lineage (NCBI taxonomy): Eukaryota > Viridiplantae > Streptophyta > Magnoliopsida > Ericales > Sarraceniaceae > Heliamphora > Heliamphora pulchella. Next base: position 5,177 of record JAULJZ010094650.1, read on the forward strand.
TGCTTGCTCAATCAGCAGCCCTGACAGGTAGGGCACCAGCAACCTCAGAGAGGGAGGCTAGCATGAGTTATCAATCAGGGTCCCCAAGAACCTCAACAACAGTAGCAGCAGGGTAGAAATGGGAACCACAACAACAACAGAGGATGTGCCTTCGCAATTCAGAGATAAGAAGAAGAGGAAGACTACCAAGTGATCCAAGGTATGTTTGCACTCTTTAACATCTTGGTTAAGGTTTTATTCAATTCTGGTGCATCACATTCGTTCATATCTGCCGCATACATGAGATCCCTACACCTAGAATCAGATCGTTTGTCTCAAGCTCTATGTGTGGCCACTCTAGTAGGAAGTCAGGTGAGGGTAGATCACATCTGTAGATCGTGCACACTATGCATAGCCGACATCAGCTTGTCTTGTGACCTACAGGTTATGGGCTTAGTCGATTACGACGTCATCTTGGGCATGGATTGGCTATCTTCTCACTGGGCCTTAATTGACTACTACCAGAAGAGGATTGAGGCTTGCACTGAAGACGGAACCCTAGTACGAATTCTAGGTGAACGACGAGATACCCAGATGATGACCAGACACCAAAACCAACACCCCGTTATCCCCGACCTAGTAGCCTGCTTGCTAGCTAGCACTGACCTTCAGCCCAAGGTAGAGCTGCCACGGGTAGTCAGCGAGTTCAAGGATGTCTTCCTCGAAGAACTCCCAGGTTTGCCACCACGATGAGAGATCGATTTCTCTATCGAGCTTTAGCCCAGAATCGCCCACATCTCTATCGCTCCACACCGCATGGCACTCGCGGAACTCAGAGAATTGAAAGAATAGTTGGAGGAGTTACTCAGTAAGGGATTTATTTGCCCTAGCACGTCACCCTGGGGGGCACTAGTGCTCTTTGCTAGGAAGAAAGATGGAACCCTCCGATTGTGCATCAATTACAGGGAGTTGAATTGAGTAACGATTAAGAACCGATATCCTTTGCCACGTATCGACAATCTTTTTGACCAGCTTAGAGGCTCAACACACTTCTCAAAGACCGACCTCAGATCCAAATACCATCAGTTGTGAGTGAAGGAAGAACATATACCGAAGACTGCTTTTATGACCCCATATGGCTACTACGAGTTCGTAGTTATGCCTTTTGGCCTTACGAATGCCCCTAGAGTGTTCATGAGCCTAATGAACCGACTCTTCTAGCCGTACCTTGACCAGTTTGTGGTGGTGTTTATTGACGACATCTTGGTTTACTGCCGATCAGAAGATGGGCACGAATAACATTTGAGAACGACTGTAACACCCCGTCTTACGGTCACATCGAGATATACGTAGCTATAATTAAGGAAAATATTCTAGCCATGCATTCATAATTTCATATGATAAATACTACATTATTAAGGTTTAGAACTTGGTTAAAATATTTACGGATTACAATCATCTAGAGAATTTAACGAAAGTTACAAAATATTCGCAGAGATTGAACAAAAGAACAAAAGGAAAGAGAATTTAATGTCTTCAAACGGCGTTGTTGGGATCAGCTGGCTCTTGCCACTCACCCCGATCCTCGAAATTTTCTTCCTCTACGAGCACACCCTCCTCAAAATGTTATTCTTCTTCACCTGTGGCACGAATGCCAAGAGCCAAAACTCAGAAAAAAATTTCCTAAACCATCTAACAAACTGATAATAAAATATCTTATAATATATATCGTATAGTACCCAATACAATTTAAGGCTAAAGAGATAGACAAATTTAACAGTTTCAGCAGGGTAAGCATATATAAGCACAATTATGCAAGTGCGTGATATAAATGAATGCAATGCAAATGTCCAATCCGACAGACATCTAGAACCATAGCATGAATTTCACGCTGAAAAATTCAGAGTAGACTTAATGGGAATTTGATCACCGAGCTTATCCTCGCCTCATTGCGAAAGATAAACGCTCGCCTTGGCTACATACCTTAGTCGTTTTACTCAATGGCAACTACGTGGGGGCGGGCCAACCAATTTTGTCGATCCTTATTCGGGCCAACCGATCCCACATTAAGGACCACGATGCTCGTTAGGCGTCAACTTAAAGTCTAATTAAAAAGGCTAGCGATGAACCCTTGGTGCCTAACCCCTTTTCATAATAAGTAATCTCCCAATTCATTTTCAAAATTGGCAACCAGGGACGTCCTAGGTTCAAAACCACAAAAAAGGATGATTTTTACATAACCCAACCCATAATGATAGGTATGAAAGGGACTCCGATAACCAAGATGCCAGTGTAGAAATACTCATGGTGTGCAGCATGCTTCTCGTGTACAACTAATTACAGTATGGCATATAAACATGATATAGCACAAGGTACAACTCACTAAATCATAGAGTACAGTATACGAAGCGTAAGCTATAACTCATGTGACATGGATCCAACCTATCGGCATGGTTTCTAATCATCAAATTGTTAATTTCATATAGCAATCACTCACATAAATCATTTAAGGTCTATATATTCATATTTCACAATGTGAAACGCTACTCATACATTTAGCCAAATTTGGGTGGTTATTCAAGCGTAAATTTTAAAGTTACAACATTGTTTTGAATTACCTAGACATAGATTTAATTTATGATCTTTGAACACCAATTAGATAAAAATATTTCCTACAACTTTTATGTTGAACACTAAGGTAAAATCCTAGGAAAAAGGGTAATTTATTTTAATTAAAGGAAACCATTCAGCACTTTACAGAGAAAAGTGCAGAATTTAGGCCTCTGTTAGCCACGATTTTGGGGCATTCATTCAAGGGTTATGGGTTTGATTTTTGGGCATGTTTTAGTTTAAGTTGTCCCCTACAAGTTTCATGTTTTGTGACAGGGCTAGTTGTTTGGAACACGTTGATGATTTTGGTCAATTTACAAATTTGGTTCAGTCAGCATAAGAAGGGTATGCATAATAGGTTTTCAATAGAGAATGCTCAAAATGTTTGGGGGTCCATCCGAGAGTATTTTTGGCCGATATTTGCTCAGTATCTAGTTTAATATGTTAGCTACATTTTCATGAAAACCACTTTTGGATTTGGCTATTGAAAACTTGGGTTTTTAGTCTCACAAAAATGTATGACAGAGAGCTCTATCAGCCACTGAATCACAATAATGACTTTGGAAAGGGGTTTGACCTATCCCGACTTCATATTTTTGGCTCATTGTTGGTTGACAGTAGGATAAGTATGTTAGCTACAAGTTTTAAACTTTGAACTAAGCTCGGTTCTCACTCTAACTTAGAGTTTCTAGGTCTGAAATTCAGAGTGGTCAAAATCTGACATTCTTTGGTAAAAATGGTATATATGGAGTTCCACCAAACGAAATCACTTCAATTATATATTCCTAGGTAAAAAAGTGGTAAAAAGTTACTTTTTGCGCACAATTTCCTAGGTAGCCTACCATGCAAGGATATTTTTGTCATTTTTGTTGTTATTTTATCCTTTACTATTTAATTATATATAAATATCTAATTTTGGGTATCCATGTATCAAAATTTGAGTTTTAAAGATTTTTTACTCTACTAGGGGCAAAATGGTTATTTTACCCTAATTATGAGAACTTTTTATTTTTAACTTTATATTTTATGTTATTTACTTAATTTAGGCTGTCCTGAGACTTCTCTGAATGTTTAAGCTTTTCTTCTGAGGATTTGGCCTCTTTAGGGTTTTCTAGGTTAAAATAGGGTTTCAGGTTGAGTTAGGGTTTCTATCCTTCTAGCGACCTAAGATCTTGTCAACTAACTGTTGCTGATACTATGGTTTAGGCTAGATCTCTACACAGATAGTTACAGTCTAGGTTGTTACAACTAGGGTCCGAGCCGAGTTGTTACAATGACCCTACAGACTTTAATGGAAGCACAGCTCTACGCCAAGGCCAGCAAATGCGAGTTTTGGTTGAACCAAGTAAAGTTTTTGGGGCACGTCGTATCTGAAGAATGGATAGCAGTAGATCCAACCAAGGATGAAGAAATTATGGGATGGAGGCAAACGAGAAATGTATTTAAGATCCGTAGTTTCCTTGTCCTTGTTGGTTACTATCGACGATTTATCCAAGACTTTTCAAAGTTGGCAAGGCCCCTGACCCGATTGAATCAGAAAAGAGTGAAGTTCGAATGGGATGAGAAGTGAGAATCATCTTTTAAGGAGATTAAGAAGAGGTTGATGAGTTCTCCCATCTTGGTCATACGAGAGCGCGACATCAGATAACCATCTATTGTGACACGTCGAAGGAAGGTTTAGGATGTGTATTGATGCAGAATGGTAGAGTTATAGATGCGGATCGAGACAGCTTAAACTACATGAACAGAACTACCCTACTCACGATCTGGAATTGGCAGCCGTCATTTTTGCGCTAAAGTCTTGGAGGCATTATCTATACGAGGAGAAGTTTGAATTGTTCACGGACCACAAGAGCTTGAAGTACCAGTTCTCTCAGAAGGATCTAAACATGAGGCATCGTCGTTGGGTCAAGTACCTTGAGGATTACGACTTCACCTTGGCTTACCACCCTGGGAAGGCCAACGTAGTAGCCAACACGTTGAGCAGAAAGAAGAGACCTTAGTTGGCCTATATCGTCGCCCAGGAGTGGAAGATGATGGAAATGCTTAGAGATTTTTGCTTGCAACTGACTGAACCGAAGGAGGGATCTTGTTTTGTGTTGACAGTGGCGACATCTAACCTACTTCAGCAAGTTCTAGATGCACAGAAACACATCCAAGAAGCTGAGTATATCCGGTAGTACCTAATAACTGAGGAGTCAAAGCCTGGATGGACAGTGGATAGGCATGGGTACTTGATGTTTCAAGGCTGACTCATTGTTCCCAACATCTTGAAGGAGTTTCATCGGACGCCCTTTGCAGTTCACCCCTGAGGAACTAAGATGTACCAGAATCTGAAGAGGGAGTATTAGTGGAGCAAAATGAAGAAAGATGTCGCTGACTGCATCGCCCGATGCCTCATGTGTCAGCAAATCAAAGCCGAACATCAGAAGCTGGGAGGAACCCTACAGCCATTGGAGATACTAGAATGGAAATGGGAGCACATTACGATGAACTTCATCACTGGGTTACCAAGGTCGCCTCAAGGACAGGACAGGATGTGGGTTATTATGGATTGCCTAACCAACACCGCACACTTCTTTCTAGTTGGACCCTCCAAAACCTTAGAAACCTTCAGCCAGAAATACATCAGAGAGATAGTCCGCCAGCCCGGGATTCCAACTTCTATCGTTTTCGATCGAGACCCCCGTTTTACATCGCGCTTTTGGCACAATTTACAGACAGCTTTTGGAACGGTGCTTTGCTTTAGCACAGTCTTTCACCCTTAGACCGATGGACAGTTCGAACGTACTATTCAGACGTTAGAAGACATGCTAAGAGCTTGCGTCATGGACTTCAAAGGAAGTTGGGAGAAACATCTACCACTTGTCGAGTTCGCTTACAACAATAGCTACCAAGCTAGTATTTGTATGCCACCATACGAAGCGCTCTACGGCCGACCATGCAGATCACCCTTGTGTTGGGCAGAGACTGGAGAAACCAATTTGCTAGGACCAGACATCGTGCTTGAGACCACCGAGAAGATCAAGTTGGTTCGACAGCGTCTTACTACCGCTCAGAGTCGACAAATGAGCTACGCCGACCAACGACGAAGACCTTTGGAATTGAACATAGGAGACCAAGTGTTTCTAAAAATCCAACCCACGGCGAGGAGTGATTCGATTCATAAAGAAAGGGAAATTATCACCTAGGTATACTGGCCCGTTCAAGATCCTAGCAAGAGTGGGAGCAGTCGTCTACTACTTAGCCTTGCTACCTTAGCTTGCAGGCGTTCACAACGTATTCCACATCTCGAAGCTGCAAAAGTACGAACCTGACCTGACCCACACCCTCAACTGGGAGGAGCTCCAAATCGACGAAGACGCGACTTTTAAAGAAAGACTAGTGAAGATACTTGACCGCTGTGACAAAGTGCTTAGAGAAAAGACTATTCCGCTCGTACACGTGTTATGGAGACATCGAGGAATCAGAGAATCAACTTAGGAACGCGAGGACGCCATGCAAGCCAACTACTCATAGTTATTTACAAACGAAGATACAACGCAAAAATTTTGGGGTCGAAATTTATTTTAAGGGGGTTAAATTGTAAGGACCTGCTTTTTAGAAATAATATTGGCAATGGTGATATAGCCAACTAGAGTCGCCAACGATCTCCTACCCCTGAGAGTTATCCAATTAACGCCAAAAAATAAATAAATAAATAAATAAATAAATAAAATAAAATAATGAAGTGGTAATAATAATAATAATAATAGTAGTAGTAGTAGTAAAAGTAGTAGTAGTAGTACTACTACTACTACTAGATAAACTAATAGCCAAATGAATAAATAATGAAAAATAATAGCAATTATAAAATTAAATATTATAATAATTATAGATAAAATAATATTAAACCAAAATACAAACATTCATATGCTCAAACAAAAGTTGTAGTATATATATATATATAAATGTGTATATAAGAGAATCTCTACAAGACACCAATAAAATAATCAAAAGCAAAAAAAAAGTAAACAAAAAACATATCATTATATTATGTGTTTATATATGTATATCTATGCACATCCCTACAACCTAATAAAATAATCTAAAATAAAAATGACTTTAGTGCATAATGTAATTAAATAAATAAAAAGGTAGCTTATTATATATATATAAATCTCTACAAGTAACCTAATACTATAATTAAAAGTAATAATAAAATATAATAATATAATTTTAAGCCAACTTGTATATTAATATAAAGAGATTTAATACAACATATAAACAATTAAATAATGATAAAATAATACTAAATTATGAAATTGAGTTTTAAAATCTAAATTTATCAAATTAAATTAAAACTAGTATAAAAGTAATTAAAAATATA
>JAULJZ010094661.1:0-12134 GCA_032270985.1 Heliamphora pulchella
GAAGCAAGACGTGGTATCGAGATCAAGTGCAGAGACAGAATACAGGTCCATGGCATTAGCTACATCTGAAATTATGTAGGTTCGACAGCTTCTCACCGAGTTAGGTGAACCGCCTATGAATCCTACTAAATTGTGGTGCGATAATAAGTCTGCAGTTTATATTACCACGAATCCAGTGTTTCATAAGCGAACCAAACACATCGAGATTGACTATTACTTTATTCGTTATGAGTACACGAATGGCACCATCGAGTTTAGTTCGGTTCGATCTGGTCAACAACTTGCTGCCTCATTCACTAAGGCATTGTCGAAATCTCGAGTCAATTACATCTGTAACAAGTTAGGCATAATTGATATATATGTTCCAACTTAAGAATGAATGTTAAGTAGTAAAGGTTAATATATTTATATATATTATAGTACGTGGTATTATGTGAATATGACCATAGTAGCTATTATAATTCTTTTTTTCTTAATAAATATAGGTGTAAATCTCTTTTGGTGTGATACACTATTCTCTATAATTCTCTTTATTCTAACAAAATGCCCATAATCAATTAAAATCATTTGTAATGGCTGGTGCCATTCAAGGAATATTTACCATATGAAGTAACCTATTCTATGGAGAAAGAGTCTATGGACAATGTAAAAAATGATCCAATACTTTTCCTTCTCTTCTACGCATTATGCACCATTGAAGCCAAAAATAACTATTTATTTATTTTTGAAGTGGTGGCCAGTTCCAGTAGCCAAGAGCTACCGATGCCTTACTTCCACCCAATGTTCGTATCTTGGGGTCTTCTTTCCCATTTAACTACCCAAAAGAAAAATTAACTATTTAATTTTCTCTCGTACAACATTTCATTAGTCACGAGACTTCTACAAATCAAAGAGAGACTTCTACAAATCAAAGACCACTGAAATCAAAATACACTACCAGCAAAGGCAACAACCACTGCCCCAGCAAGTTGAACCGAAAATAACATTTACTGAATAAATTTAGCCACTGAAATCAAACACCATCAGCAACTTGGCAAAAAAATGAACACCACCATTGATAATAAACATCCACAACCAGCAAACTTAGAGAAAACAAATAAAATGCGGAAACACTTTCGTTTGGTACTATTACAAGAGAGAAGATTTCATCTTCTATTCTCAAAAACGCTGTATGTTCATTGATGATTCAATTCCGGTGATTGAAGTAAATAAAAGAAAAAAAGGGCTCAAAAGTCAAAACTTAAAGCAGATCTGGAATCAGGTATCTTCAACCCGGGAATGAAAAACAAAGCTTGGGAATGTTGTGGTGATGTCCCTGTTCAAACAAATGTCAACAGTTTAGCATATGATGTAAATTGTAGAGGCATCACATATTTGATAACTAAATGATGATATCAACTACTAAGAATATTTATATTTCCTCACATATCTTACTAGCAAGTACTTAATGGCATGGCCAATCGATATATTTTAGCTATTGAGAGAGAGAGAGAGAGAGAGAGAGAGAGAGAGAGAATAATATTTTACGAGACAGTGGTTTTAGATCTTTTCCTCTCTATTGTTTAAGGACTTCCTTAGAACAACAATAAAGGAATGCAGGGGAACACGGGGAGGATAAAATCTGTTCATTTGATGAGGTCATACAGTAGAAAATTCACTGCTAAATTTTCATTTTCATCATCATCATCATCATATATATATAATTGACTAAATTTGCATAAATTTTCATTTTCATCCTAGGAATGATGTATCATATCACCACCCAGCAGATCCACCGTTCGACTCATTTTTGCACCCATATTTTAGTATACTCCAGTAATTTCTCGCTTTATTCATATACTACTCATTGTAACTGAAAGAACAAGAACATACTATAAGCAAAAAGTTCTATGAGACCTTCCCCTATGCCTTAGTTGCACGCGGCAACTGATTGAGTTGAATATTGCTAGCAATAATATATTATGCCTGCAGATTTTGGGTAGAATCTTGCCTAGCAATGGAGCTAGGATGCGTGTTGTGCCCCTTGAGGGATAATACGCTGTTATGCCCTCAAGGGGCTCGGTTCCCAGATTTATTTTTATGACCGAATTCGTTCATTATGTAGAGATTGCCGAATTTGCTGTCCATGCAAAAAACGAAGTTAATCCGATATCTAGCTATGTAATCGAAAAACATTTGTTTAACTATTTTTTCTTAAAATTACATTTCGAAAAATATTTGTTTTAACTATTTTATCTTAAAATTAAATTTATCATTTATTTATTTGTAGGTAAATGTAATCAATATTGCTACAAATATCGGATAAACTTCATTTTTGCATAGGCGGCAAACTCGACGAGCTCTACATAATGAACGGATTCGTTGAAAAAAATAGCTATAGGAATCAAGCCCCTTGAGGGCACGGCAACATGTCCCTCAAGGCACAACACACACCCTCATCTCCCTAGCAATATATATGCGTGTGCACGGGCATGCTTGCGCACACGGATATGCATAGAAGGACCTCATATAAACGTACTCTTGTCATCTAATCATTTAAATTCAGCAATATCTGCCTAGCAGAAGATTTAAACAATAGCTAAAAGGATAATTTGGAGGTATTAGCACTAACAAATATCCTTTTGTCTCAAAAAGTGCAAGGAGGAACCTAACGACTTTGTTAGTCAGTACTCAAGGGGGTCCTCTGTTAAGATATAAATACTAATTTGGTCCTGAGATATGTGCTGATAAATTTTAAATTAATGCGTAGGAAAGATGAAATCCAACATCTGTCTACCCTTGGATAAAGTTGTTTTTTTTTTTGAGTTTGTATATTTCTACTACAGATAAAATTAAATTTGTAGCTATAATCAGCTCACATGTACGAGGAGCGTACAAGACTGGATCCGAAGCAGGGAACAATGTGTTCAGATCTTTTTCAATTAATATACCTTTTAACACTATGAATTAATGGGTTTATCAATCCAGACCAATACTTTTATTTACTTATTATTATTTATTTATTTATTTTTTTTGGGGGTGGGGGAGGCAAATCTATGTATTCAACTATAAGAAATGCATAAAAGGGAAGCAGCTTACTTGAGGTATTGAAGGGTCATATTCTTCAAAAGAGAATGATGCCGCAAAACAAGACTTCTCCACTCTTCCTTGTCAATCTTCCCATCATGTTTCGTATCAGCTTCCTCAAAGGTCTGAAACATTACCCCAAAATGTAGTGATTTGTTTTCATATGATTCTTCAACAAGCATGGATACAAACACATGCACACGGAAAGAGAATACAATACTATACAAACATGGAAATATGGTACAATACGATAAGGACATGTAGGCACGACAACTTCCCAAAAAATTACGACATGATATGGCAAAGATACAGCATTGAATAAATATATATTGACATATTTATAAATGAAAATAGTAATTACTTATTCATTTTTTACAATATGACTACATTTACATTTTCTTCTATCAAAATAGTACAAAACTGTTTCTCATATTTTATTTATTGGGAAAGAAGTGCGATCAATAGATCAAATTATCTATTTTAAAAAGTTCGAAATCGAATCCTACTAAATTTAGGGTTTTGATTATTGGATCAATTTCTTAAAAAAAATTATTGGATCCCTTAATAAGCTGGCATATATCAACATTTTTTAAAATTATTGGATTCCTATTCCCTCCTTATTTTCGTTAAGCTTGCCAAGTTTTGATAAGGGTCTAGGCAATAGAGAGTGTGCCCTGCAAGTGTCCAAAGCATGTCTGATTCTTAGAATTTTAAAAAGATACTAGGATGCATTAGGACCTTGACAGATGTCGATGTTTGCCGTGTGTCAAACACAAACACTACAACACCATTTTAACACTTGAAAGCATGATACAAGAGAGTCAATATCATTACGATCTTTGCAACTCATTTTAGAAAACTTAAGTTGTGTGCCTACATTAATTTATCTGTAATGGTGTAAAAGTGGGCAAAATGCTACTTTTATGCTGAATTGTCAAAAGGGATCCACAATAAACTCTTCAAGTCAAGTAAATTAAAAGTATATGGATGACGTCACATCAATATGTCTATTAGTACCTTTATCTCCTTCCTCTAAATACAATGGGCAATAAATATCGAAGTCAAAATTAATACCAGAAACAAGCTAACCCTCTGTTTGCTGCATGAATCACATTTGACCATTCATACTGATATTAGTAGAAGTTACTTGACAAATGCCACAAATCATATTAGTAGTAGTTGATCAATGGTTAGAAAACCCATGGGAGTTTCAATGAGCAATCTGAAGCTAAAGAAGTTGGTTGAACTAGGGAGTAGGGAAAATGCAACATATACGATTATAGACTTGAAAATAACTAATAATTGTCTTTGTGTAAGCATTTTGTAATGAAAAATGACACTAGGATAAATGATTTTCACAAAGAAAAATACCTGCCAGGTTCAGTAGATATACCAATGGTGCAGCCTTAAAAAGCATTTCATCTTAGTTTGAAGGCTCAATTGAGAGAGAGAGAGAGAGAGAGAGAGAGAGAGAAAGAGAGGATAAATTTGCATCTACACAACAAGTAGGAAGAAAGAAACCCTCCTCCCAACCGGATAACCCCAGCATTAAAAAAAAAAGGAAAAGGAAAATGACCACGGATACCCATGGAAAAAGAACAAGGGCAAACAAAGCATGTACATATTACACATTGAATATGAAAACATAGGACATCAAATCATGCGTATGACAAGTAGATGTTATTTTTAATTAAATCAGGTTGAGGAGAGCACCTTGTCAATGATACTCTCTATAACATCATCTGAAAGGTTCATACCAGATTCGGCAAGAGTCGCAACTACCATTTGCTTCACCTACATTACAGACGTCAGTTAAAAAATTTGAACACGGAAAAATGATAACAAAATAAAAAGACAAACATAAAACATATGCTCTTACTTATTTGTCTAAACCATAATGTAAACCTATCACACATTTCTACTATTTTTTAATAGAAAAATAAGCTTCACATAATATCGAGTTTCAATTGATCAATTTAATTTTAAAAAAGAAAAAATGAAGGACAATATATCAGACTAACTAATGATGAAAAAGAAGGGGTGGTGAGGTGCTTGTGTGTGCCACAAGGGGAATTTTTTTCCTTTTTTAACCATCTTCTCTCATGATATCCCAAGACACCTAAAAATATAAAATTACTTTAATTTAGAAGCGAGTAATCCTTAAAGGAATTTTGTCACCGCTAGTCATTATACAGAAAAGAAAACCAGCATACGAGATAACAGCAACAGTCGAAGAAGATTCTGGTGACCTCCCTTCGTACTTTGATATTCAGAACTTCGTGGAAGGGAGAATACCCTAAGTATGCAAGCAAGAACGATATGGAGCGATAAGAAGACTACCTGCACAGTTCGTCCTTAAATTTGAAGCCATGAGAGGCAAATTCTTGGGTTCAAAACTTTGGGACCACAATTGACCCAAATTTGGGCCATTTATGGGCCAAAAATTTGTAGTCTTCGAGCCAAATATTTAGGCCACTTGGGCTTTATTTCCTTATGTTTTATTGTTTTTCTTAATGCCAAGGATTAGTGGTAAGATTATCAAAACACGTGCTGATCTTGAACCAACTCTTGATGCTACCATCAACATGCCGGTTGCACAACCAGAGTAGCATGTGGATAATGGTGCACAAGAATCAGTATAAGCACAGCGTGTTGATCTTGAACCAACTCTTGATGCTACCATCAACATGCTGGTTGCACAACCAGAATAGCATCTGGATAATGGTGCACAATGATCAGTATCAGCATCAGCACAACGTATCACTACTAGTGAACAGCCACAGGTTGTGTCTACGACGTACCACGTGTCCTTGGATAGCCCTTCACCATCTGCCGCAACGCTTATGAATTGGGTTCTCTCGGTCGACTGAAGCCACTCGCTCTTTGCTGTTCATTCGTGGTTTGCTTCTTTCTCCAGACTAAAAAATACAAAAAAATAGTTTTCTAAAACTAAAAATATAAAAAACAGGTTCTTCAAACAAAAAATATAAAAAAACAGATTTTTAAAATAAAAAATATAAAAAAACAGATTTTTAAAATAAAAATATCAAAAAAAATAAAAAATATATATACTTTAATATTCAGAACTTAAGGCAAGAATTCCGGCATGTGAATAGGAACAAAAACATAAAACAGTTTCATGATCTCGTTATTACAATCACAGAAAAAAAAAAAAAAAAACTAGATAAGTAAATTAAAAGCTCGTTAATCAAACGTCAACGTCTTAAAATTATATAACGAATTGAATCTATATGTGTGTGTGTGTGTGTGTGTGTGTGTGATTTTTATACAAATAAATAGTTAAAATGAATTTATACGGTTGGTTTAGGAACATATTTTAGTGAAGTAATTATTTGATAGTCTTGGAGAATTACGTGGCATTATTTACGTTGTATTTTTATTTAATTATATAGAAAAAAAATGTTTCGTGTGGGACAATGTTAACTCATCTTTATTGGGTAGATAGATGCTTTGGCCCTTTGGGGAATCTAAGCCCAGGCACTTTTTTGCAACCTGTTTGATTTATGATCTAGAGCAAAAAATGGATTACAAATTTTGGGAGGCCCCCATTTTCAACATTGAGATATAAGTAGTGGATGACTTGCATGTCTGTTGAACAATCAATTTCACAATAAGTATGAGATATTGAACGCTGTAAGGTTTCTAATCCTATGCTAATCTAATAGAATTGTATTAGTCTAACCTGTTGATAAATCATTTTCTGATCTTTGGGCAAACTCCTGAGATTTCCTCCCAAACTACGAAAGGCGTTGGAAGATAATAGCCCTACGTTCTTTTATTTGAGATGCTACCAGCATACCATTAACCCTATTACTTTGGTAGATGAAAACTAAATGTAATCCAAAGTGACATGACGTTTAACCGCAGTTTCTTCGTTTCTCCGTTTCTTCTCTCTCTCTCTCTCTCTCTCTCTCTCTCTCTCTCTCACATATTCGATGTTTGTAATCTGCAGCAGGTTGGAGATGAAGAGAAGGATGACATTCTGCGGCCCCGGCGTCGAATTCCATGAGTTTTTCGAGTTCTTGACGAAAACCCAATTTTTGGGCAATGTGCGGCGCAGCTAGGGTTTCAAAATCGCAACGTGCTTACATGTCACAACCTGCTAGCAAGCACAAACTTTTAACCCGAGGAAGAAATAAACAAATATGGAATCAAGTAGAGAAAATGGCATCCCATTGAAAAAAATAAGGGTGAGCAACAAAATGGTAGAATAAGAAAAGGACAACTCGACGACACAAAGATTGATGGGTGAAGGATAACAATGAGAAGGAAGCAACACAATACTAGCACAAGAATGAGACAAACCATCGGCACAAGAATGAGACAAACCATCGGCCATTCGAGCATTCCCTAGGCACATGCGGGCATTTAGCATCTAATCGCAATTAGCCAAGCACGACTCGCCCTGCGGGCACACCTAGGCAGTACCAAGGCCACCATCGTGCTTATATGCCATGACTTGCTGGCAAGCGCAACCTTTTAACCCGAAAGAAAATCCCTGCGGGTATACCTAGGCAGTATCAAGGCCACCAACGTGCTTATATGCCATGACTTGTTGGCAAGCACAATCTTTTTACCCGAAAGAAAATAAGCCCAATAAGTATGGAATGAAGTAGATAAAAGGCAACTAATCGACAAAAATGAGAGCGAGGAACAAAATGGTAGAGCAAGGAAATAATAACTCGACGACACAAAGTGTGATGGGTGAAGGACAATAATGATAAGAACGCAACAAAATACTAACACAAGAATGAGACAACCCATCGGCCACTCAAGCATCCCTTAGGCACATGCGGACATTTAGCATCTAATAGTAATTAGTCAAGCACGACTCGCCCTGCGGGCACACCCAAGCAGCACCAAGGCCACCAGCATGCTTATATGCGACGACCTATTGACAAGAACGACCTTTTAACCCAAAAAAGAAATAAGCCCAACAAGTATGGAATTAAGTAGATAAAAAGCATCCCATTGACAAAAATTAGGATGAGCAACAAAATGGTAGGACAAGAAAAAGACAACTCGATGACACAAAGATTGATGGGGAAAGGACAACAATGAGAAGGAAGCAACACAATACTAGCACAAGAATGAGACAATCCATCGGCCACTCGAGCATCCCCTAGGCACAAGTGGGCATTTAGCATGTACTGGCAATTAGCCAAGCACGACAAAAGAGAGCAAACAAGAAAACCATTAAATCAAATGCATTACGTAACGTCTAATATTGGTTCATTGTATGCCACTAAACGAAAGAGATCAGCTTGTGGTATTGCATGAGCAATGTATTACCATCACTCTGCCATTGAATCAGCACAGGCAAGAATTGTTCTAAACAGATAATCATTGACCTGAGAGGGTGATGTATACATCTACAGTGTAACTAAAAGAATTGGCCAAATATGCAAACTATATCCACAGCAGGTCCATAATCGTAAAAGGCTCCCTGAATTATTTTCTGCTTTTACTCCTTTTGCATTTCATTCTACATTTTGTTGCAAAGAATACTCTCAGGAAAAAAAAAGAAGATAAAAATACAAGGATCATTTATCTAATCAACCCACAGTCCCTTGATTGCTTTTGATGCTTCCAACCAAGCAATGAGAAAATACAGCTGTCAAAAAGGTTTCCAAACATAATCCCCATGCACTTTTTCCATAAGCATATTATATTATAGTGGGTGCCACCATATGCAAAGCACGAAAAAACTAGATAAAATAAACCCATTATACATCCTGTAAATAAAAATTATAACAAATCACCAAAATCCAAAATTTCGCTCAGAGGGATTAATTGTGTCTGAGAACCAGCTATACATTATAGGCAGTTGTTCTATTCAAAACATAATTAGAAGTGTATAAACCATCAAAAGTACTCTTATTGAGCGCTCTTCAAATATCAACAGTAGTACCAAAGGCCCCAAGCACTGAGCCTTTTTCCTTCTCCTATCAAATTTAGCCCCCTCCTACATTGCCTCAGCTCCAAAACGCGGGAAGAAAATCCATGCCATTGCAAAAAAAAAAAAAAGAATAATAAACAAAATCCAAAGCTATACATTATAGGCAGATTTTCTATTCAAAATGTAAATAGGATTTGCTAAACCATCAAAAGTATTCCTGTTGAGCGCTCTCCAAATAATCCACATTAGCACCAAAGGCCCTAAGCACCGAGCCTTTTTCCTTCTTCTATCAAATCGAGACCTTTCTGGATTGCCTCAGCTCCAACATAGGTGATGGGAAAAACCATACCGTTGCAAAAAAAGTAAGAAACAAAAACCAAAGTTCACAAGTCACCAAACAATGAATAAGAAAGTCATCCACTGTTTTTTCCCATCTTTCTTGCGTATACAACACCAGTTCAAATGAATTTGCTTAATCCGAATAAGATTATCAATGGTGAAAATCTTGCCATGCCCCACTGTACAAACAAAAAACACAAGTTGGAAGGAGGCTTTGTGCCACCATATACTCTTCAAAGGAAAATATACATTCTCTACAGCCAACCAAAACTCTGATATGATTTCAACTCGAACCAGCCGAACTTCAAACACAACCAATACAAAGCATCCTCTCCCTCTCCCGCCATATAGTCACAAAGCATCCCAAGGAAATCATTAGCTTCTCTGCCTCCCAATCATTTAACTCCCACTAAAAGGCAATATCCCAGAATATGATTTTGATGTTTTGTTCTCTTTATCGATAGTTTTGTCTCTGCACATATGAGCTGAACCCAAATGGCAGAACCTTTTATCTATCCTAGGGAGACCTAGAGGGCGGTAATCCTTGTTTGAAGAAATCAATATGTTCATGGTCATCCCAATGGATAACATTTATTTTTTGATGATGCATCTCTTCATGAAAAAGAATAAAAGAATTTAGTAATTTTGGCTTACCTACAAAGGGCAGCCATCTTTTTATATTAATGAAGTAGAGTTACAAAAGAAATGAATAATCTAAAATATAGAAAAAAAATAAGTCAAAATATCACAACATAAATTAAGAAGTTCTAATTTCTTAATATGTATTATTTCCAATACTCCCTCTCAAGCTGGGACAAAAATATCAATCAAATCCAGTTTGACAATGGATGACTGGAGTAAAGATAGTCCCACTGGCTTAGTGAATACATCTGCAGTTTGATTAAATGAATAAATAAAGGGGGTCAAAAATGCTTGCTCAAACTTTTTCCCAAATAAAATGAATGTCCACTTCTATATATTTATTCTGTTTATGAAAGACTATTTCTGAAGCCAACATAATAGTAGACTTGTTGTCACAAAATAATAGAGATAATTCTTGTTCCTCAAATCCTAGCTCAACAAAAAAAGACCGAAACCAAAGCATTTCACATGTGCCCTGCGCTATAACTCGATAATCTGCCTCAGCTAAAGATCTTGAGATAACTATTTGCTTTTTACTTTTCCATGATATAAGATAATCATAAAAAGTACAAAAACCAGATGTAGAACGTCGGTTAATTTTAGACCTAGCATAATCTGCATCAGTAAAACATGAAAGTCCAGATAGAGTACTAGCAGATAATAATAAACCAAGACCAGGACAGGTCTTGAAGTACCTCAAGATATGAAAGACTGCATCCAAATGAGCCTTTCGAGGAGCATGTATAAACTAACAAACTATACTTACTGCAAAAGTCAGGTCTGGTATAGTATTAGCCAAGTAAATCAGTAAGCCAACTAAATGTTCATACATAGATGGATTAAAAAACAACTCTCCAAAGTTAACTGAAAGTTTAAGATTTGAATTCATCGGAGTAAACACCATCTTACACCTTAACATGACAATGTCTTAAAGGAGATCAAGAGTGTACTTTCTTTATGAAAGAGATATCTCATGATGAGAACGGGCAATTTCATTACCGAGGAAGTACTTGAGGGGGGCCAAATCATTACTACCGAAAACTCTGCAAAAATCCTATTTAACCTGAGCAATGCTTGATACATCATATCCAGTAATATCGTTTTGTTCGAGAGTATAAGGACAAGTAAGTTGTTGGAGGATATCCTTTTGACAGAATGGAATGAAAGGCATAAAAAATGTGCTCACTGCCATTATCAAATCGTATTTGGCGAACAACAAAGTTAAACTGGGTTTTGACCATTTGGAGAAATTGAACAAATATGGATAACACATCAAATTTTCGTTTTAGTAAATACACCTATGCGCAACAAGAATTATCATCAATAAAAAAACACATAATAATGATGTTCAGACAAAACAGCAACCGGGAAGGGTCTCCATACATTCGAATGAATAAGATCAAAAATACCAGACATATGACGCATAAGAGAAATAAAATTAGTGTTAATTACATAGTACTAAACTTAATGAAGACGCGTTAACCCTAATAGGGTACGCAACTGTTTATTTATAGAACAACAAAACCACATAATAAGATATGATGTGCCCAACCACACCAGATAATAATAATAATAATTATAATAAAACTAACACCCCCCTCAAGCTGGTGCATATATATCTAACATGCTCAACTTGTTACATATGTATCGAACCCAAGGACCTGGAACAGACTTAATAAAGATATCTGCCAATTGCTCTCCAGTACGAACCACACCGAACACGATCACACCATTTTAATACCCATGCCGAATAAAATGGCAGTCTACCTCGATATATTTAGTACGCTCGTGGAATACCGAATTCATGACAATATACACTGCAGATTTATTATCACACCAAAGTTTCGTTGGGCCATTGCAGGGATCGCCTAACTCACTAAGCAATTGACGAAGCCACATAATCTCAGATGTGGCCAAGGCCATGGCTCCGTATTCTGCTTCTGCACTTGACCTCAAAACCACATCCTGCTTCTTACTTTTCCAAGAGATAAGATTGCCACCGATAAATATAGAGAATTCAGAAGTAGACCGCCGATCAATAGGGCATCCTGCCCAGTCCGCATCAGAATACCCTTCTATCATAGAGTGATCGTGATCACTAAAGTGCAACCCCTTACCGGGATTACTGTGGATATAGCGTAGAATTCTAACCACGGCATTCCAATGT